>PVKS010024128.1:0-31494 GCA_004027875.1 Aplodontia rufa | reverse complement strand
CTTAACAGTTTCCTCATACAGTACAGATATTAAACGTAACTCTTGACCATCTTAACAGTTTCCTCATGCGGTACAGATATTAAACGTAACTCTTGACCATCTTCTTAACAGTTTCCTCGTGCAGTACAGACATGACCAAGTTTTTTTCATTGATGTCTTTTAACTGCATGTTTAAAACAAGTCACATTTTAAACGGTAAAATTATAAAACAGTTCTTTTAAGTGGAATCACAGTACTGGTTAGTTTCTTGATTCTTTCATAATGATGATATAAAGATAAATGTCACTCTAAACTAGGCCAAACTAGCTCAAATTTTTATTAGTGAGATTTACTCATCTTGATCTAATAATGAGTAGAGATTACATTTCACAGGTAGTCACATGCATTTTTTAAAAAAGTAAGTTCTTGAAAATGGACTTACTAAGAGAAATGTGGAAAGACATTCTCATAATAAAGCAAATGAAGGCGGGAAATGGAGGGAGGCAATAAAGGGCTGTATGAGCAGAATCTTAGCCAGCTATTCATCATCCAGCCAGCTAGTGCAGATGTAAGCACATGTAGTCCATACCTGAATGCTTTTCTCTGCAGTAACCTTGAGTTAGATGAACTGCAGCTGGGCAGGGTATATTTATTGTGACAAGCATGAAGAGCCATTAGAATATATGTCACTAGATGAAAAAGAGTGTAGCAGTTTGAGAAAAGAGTACATTATAAAGTGAAGAACATATACTAAGTAAATACCAAGGCCTATTTTTGAAGTATTCTAAATCACTTTGAATTTACTCTAGATTTAAAATGGTAGTTATCAGACTGCAGTGTGCCAACTAGAAGAAGATTGGGATCCCTTCCTAGAGATCCTGATTCATAATATCTGGGGAAGAGCCTTTGAATCTGCATTTATTAAAGCACACCTGGTAATTTACATGTGGAAGACCTAGAAATGTCATCTTTGCAAAGTAAAGTAAGCTTAAGGGTTCAAATTCCAGGCTGAACAATGATAGTTCTCATTGGGGTCTCGAAAGAACCTAAAATGGAGAGGAAATTTAGAAGTGAATGTATAAATTACCTTCATAGCAAAACCCTTGTTTTTAAACAAAAATTTAATTATGTTGTTCATCTTAAAATTTAGCAGTGGACTCAAATATTTGGGACATGTACTCTAAGTAAGAAGTTATGTTTTCTGTTTAGGAATTTGGAAGCTCCAGAGGTACCGGTGTATTCTGTAAAGGGGCATAAGGAAATTATAAATACTATAGACGGAGTAGGTGGTCTAGGAATTGGGGAAGGAGCACCTGAAATCGTGACTGGAAGCCGAGATGGTGAGTCAATGCATTCTATGTATTAAAAAATAAATTTTAATGGAAATCTCTGTGCAATAGATGTTGTCTTTACCTGGAAATCCCTTTGGCCACCTTGATCCTCTAAACCTAACAGTTTTGCTTCTGCATTTTTAATAGGCTTTGGTTGCATATCCCTCGATTATTTCAGATTTTGGGGGATTTTGAGATAGAGGCATAGCACTTACTATTTTAGTGTTGAATAATTCAACTACTAACAATGATAGTTTCCTCTGAACCTTGAAGGATTTAAAATGTCTTTACAGGTTTTTGAGGCAGCTGACAATATAATGTGGGTGGCAGCTTTTCATTTTCTTTTTTTAAAAATCAGAATCAGTACTTGTGAAAATTGTCATATTGACAGCTGCCTGAAAACTAGAGGCTTTAGTCCATCCACTGAGCATTGAGAGAGCTGCCAGGGTACCAGCAAGGCTTTTTACCCTGCAGTGCTGTCAGGGGATAGAGCTCTTGGTGTCCAAGTCTCTTCTGAACCACTCTCATGGAACCTAGGGTTTTTGTGGCTTTTGCAAGGGCCCAGAGAAATTGGTAGTTCGTTTTGGTTTGGCAAGTTTTTAAATGGCTGCTCACAACAGAGAAAATGGTTTTAAAAGAAACGTGAAATGGGGACTGGAGTGGTGGCTCAGCGGTTACTGCGCTTGTCTGGCAAGCACGAGGACCTGAGTTCAAACCCCAGCACTACATACACAATTAAATGTTGGAACAACGAAAACCAGGTGAAAAACAAAATAAAGTTGTTTCCTTCTCTCTCTCTTTCTCTCTCTCTCTCACTATCCCTCTTTCTTTAAAAAAAAATGAAATGCAATTTTTCTGTTAGTTACTCAAGAGTAGCTGTGTTTTAGAAATCAATGATTTTTTCCCCTATCATAAAAGCAATATGGAACAGAAGGAAAGATAACATTCCCTCTATCACACTCCCATAACTTAGATTTTTATTTTCCTTTCCAGTTTTATATACAATTTTGTATAGTTATAAGCATGAATGCTATTATATATCTTACTTTGTTTGTTTAATGTCTATCATATGCAAGTGCTGCTCTTTCCGTAATTATTGTTTTAATGACTATATAATATTCTGTTGAATGACTTTACCATAGGATACTTAATCATGCTGCCATTAATAAGCATTCAGTGTGCTTTATGTTTTTTGTTTATTGTTTTAGGAGAGTGACTTAAAAATAATGAAGAAATGATTATTGTCATGTATGTGACTCTTACAGAATAAATATATTTTGTGATTCTTAAAATTTGATGTCAAACTTTCCAAAGTACCTATTTACATTGTCAGTTACAGTAAATAAGGTAGATTTCCATTTTACCCCTCTGGCATTGATTTTCATTTTTTCCTCTAATTTTATAGATAAAATGGGACTTTATTCCAAATTCTTTTATATGTCTTTCTACGTTTACTTATTAGTTTATTTTGTTTTAGGAGTTGTATTTTTATGTTCTTTGCTAATTTAACCATTGCAAGCTTACTATGAATCTTACTAATTTGTTTAAACACTGTAGAATAGGATCATAACCTCTTATCATATTCCAGGGAAGTTTTTTCCTTCTTATAGGAGCCTTTTAATGACCAACTTTATCCTTGGAGATAAATTTAGGGGGCTCTCTCCCCTTTCTTGAGCTTAATACCCCTTTTAAGTACTTTTTGCCCTATTCCTCTTCTCTTTCAGATACTTGCCTTTGGGGGATTTTATTACATGCAGTTGGATTTCTTATAAGCAGTGGCACTAGTTAGTAGTTCCTCTAATATTAAAAAACATGAAGAAATTGAAATTAAATTGAGAAGAATTATTTGTTAATTTTACTTAATATTTCCCTTTTCACTGTTGCTCCAGGGAAATTAAACTTAATTGTATATGAAATAGTAGTCCAAAACTCATATAAAGAAGCTTGAATATAAAAATTATTCTTCTGTATAAAAACAATGCCAAAGTTTAATGGGTAGTAAGAGAACCATAAAAATTAAAGTTACTCTGGTATAATTCTAAATAAATAATACATTAGTTTTAGGCCCAAACAAAATAAGGTTTGGTTTGAATTACATAACATTTGTGTTTGTGTTATCAATCATAACTTGTAGATAACTTAGGAACAATTGTTGGTTTTTTTGTGTGTATTAATTTGGAAATCATGTTAGACAGTAACATATGGTTTTATCTCTCTCACCAAATAGAACTTAACTAATTAGACATCAGAAAAATGTGAATATTTTTCAAATGTCTTAATAGCTATAATATTGCTATGAACACAGTAAGCAAGCCATGGGAAGAGAATGCAGAAAGAAAATGTGATCTTTCACTGATTTTGCCTACTCATTTTTATTTGTGACAGGAACTGTGAAGGTGTGGGACCCAAGGCAAAAAGATGATCCTGTTGCTAATATGGAGCCTGTGCAAGGAGAGAACAAGAGAGACTGCTGGACCGTGGCCTTTGGTAAAGCGCTGAAGAACCCAGTGCTTCAGGAAATTCCCAGTAGCCTCTTCATATTCTGTTTTATGGATTCTTCTGATGGTTTATGGAGGCAAATTAGCTCCAGGGCCTGGGTTCGCATCTTCACTTCCTGTGGGGCTTGGGGCAAGCTACCCATTTACTCTGTTCCGTGCTCATTTTTTTTACAAAGGGGAACTAATAGAATCTACTTGGCGGTGGTGTTTTGAGGATTCACTGAGTTAATACACGTGAAGTGCTTAGGGTTGTGCTTAGATTATTTTGTGTGTGGAATATTAAGTGTTCACAGTATTTTCATTATTATGTGCTTCTGTACAATTAAAGAATATTGACCTAGTTGAGAAGCACCTGCCATTGATGGAGTAAGCAGAGCCTCAAACGCAGATGATAACCTAACAAACCTTATATTTTATGTAGAGTGGGTTTATTTTCTAGAAAATTGCACTCTTTAAGTAATGATCTTTATAAGATTATTTCTTACAAATTCAATAACCATGTTCCTTTATTCATTATTACTATATTAATACTGAATGTAGGACTAATGGATGCTTGCTCTTGGATTTCTTTCTTTTTTTTTTTAAAGAGAGAGGAACAGTGAGAGAGAGAATCAATTTTATTTAGTTTTTCATGTGACTTTCATTGTTCCAACACTTTGTTGTTTATGTGGTGCTAGGGTTTGAACTCGCATCCTTATGCATGCCAGGCAAGCACTGTAACACCGAGCTACCACTCCAGCCTATGCTCTTGGATTTCTTACTGAGGACCAAAATTAAATTAATTTTTGCTGTTAAAGGATATGCAGCATATTTAGATTTTATATTTTCTTTCTGATTTTACTTAATGTATTCCTATAATGATAACATGAATGAAAAATAGAATTTGACAGTATATATGAACTCTTTAACTTTTTATCCATTTAATCATAGAATTAATCATTATTAAGTTATTTAATCATATAATTAATCATTATGATTGTTATCAATATCATTATTATGCTATTTTAATCATAGAAAAGTTTTAGATTTCCAAGTTGTAAAAAATTGTTATATGAGAATCACTGTTTACTGTAAGCAATAAAAGAGACTTAAGATAAGTACATTTGGAGAAGTTTCAGAATCAGCGTTTAGAATGATTTTTTTTTTTTTTGGTACTAGGGATTGAACCCAGGAATGCTTACCCACTGAGTTACATCCTCAGCCCCTTTTTAAACTTGAGACAGGGTCTCACTAAGTTTCTTAGGGCCTGGTGTAGGTTCTGAGGCTGGCCTCAAACTTGTGATCCTCCTGCCTCAGCCTGCTAAATTGCTGGGATTACAGCAGCTACACCCGATTAGCCATGAAAGCCTTTCCATTATTGATCTCGGGGACGTAAGTACAATTTGACATAAAAGGACATTAGAGTTTTAAAAAATCATTGATTTGAGTTTGTTTCTTTGTTTGTTTTTGAGAGTGGATCTTACTGTGTTGCCCAGGCTGGTTTCAAACTCTTGGGCTCAAGCTGTCTTCCTGACCCAGCCTCCCCAATAACTAGGACTGCAGGCATGCACCTCTGTGACTGGCTTGAGAATTTTTTTCGTGAATGCTAAGTACGTTCAGAATACTTGGGCAGGCAGAGGTGAGTGAACAGGCATGTATTTTAGCCTCAGAAGCTCATGAGACTGAGGCAACAGGATCGCAAATTTGAGGCCAGACTTGGCAATTTTTTTTTTTTTTGAAAGAGGGGCTGGGATGTAGCTCAGAAGTAGAGTATGCCTGGGTTCAATTTCCAGTATGGGGGGGAGCTTATAGTTTAGTGAAGAGAGCATGATGATGTTTTACCTGGTTTAAGAGCCTCCTGAATGATAACAAGTGTGCCATGCAGTACAAGACAGGAGTAATAAAAGATCCCAAGAGGTATAGGTAGATGCAGAAGGAATCTAGGCGGAGAGATGCTTGGGGAAGAAGAGCATTTTGAGCTTAGACCAAAGATTCACAGGATTTTTACCACTGAAATTGTGAGGAAATTTCAAGTGTGGGGAATAACTTGATAGCATCTTAAAGGTAATTGTGCTGGAGGTAGCTTTCCAGGTGGCTCTGACCATGGGCAGAGGCATTTGAGTGATCTGGAGGTAGTACTAAGCGTTTGAAGGTTTTTAATAGATGAGATGTGGTCTGAGCTTTAAGAAAAATTAACTAGTGGTGTCTGATGGGAGAGAGGAGTTCAGAGTAAGTGAGGTCAGAAGCAAAGAGAATGGAGCAGAGAGAATGGTTCAGAAGATAATGTTGTGGTAGAATAAATAGAATATGGGAAATTTTTTTGATATGAGGAACAAGAAAAAGGATTATGCCCAAGATGACTAAATTTTGAGACTGATTATGGAAAGTTGCAGAAGGGGTGGGGTGGTTTGTAAGGGAAGGTGGTGAGGTCTGGTTGGGACATCATGAGTTTAAGATGCTGGTGTATCATCTAGATGTGAATGCCTGTCTGCAGTTGTTTAGGAGGAAGTTAGAGGTAGTACAGAATGAAGTCATTGGGGTAGCTTAGCACAGTGACAAGACCTCCCTCTCCCTTGTCACTTCTTCCACAGCAATGGGTGTCAGAAGAATGAAAGAATCCTTTTCTAGCAGGGTGATTTAACTAGATCATGAACTTATTTCCAGTGTTGTCGTCCATAATACGAAGCATGGGCCACAGCCTGCCAGTTTGCTTTCTTCCTTGCAAAGACAGAATAACACAGGCACAGCAGGAACGACATTTTGTAAAAGATAAAGGTTTTAAGTGGTTTCTGTTTACATTCAAATACAGTTACTGCCAGAGAAAGCATTTGAAGCATAGCTGCATTTGTCTTCCCAGACTCTGAACTGTAGTTGGTCTGCCAGATTTTGCAGATATAATATAGAGAGAATGTTTTCTTTCAACTAGAATCCCATAACCCTTTCACATACCCCCTTCAGTGTAGAATTTCAATGAATTAACTTTTAAAAAAATTTTTATTAAGGAGATATTGCACAATCATAAATGCATATAAAGTAACAATATGATATGCATATATTCTTAGACCAGAATTAACTTTTTTTAATTAAATACCAAATGATATGCTCACTTCGGTAGCATATATACTAAAATTGGAACGATGCAGAGAAGATTAGCATGGTCCCTGTGCAAGGATGACATGCAAATTTGTGAAATGTTCCATATTAAAACAAAATTAAATACCAAATGAATAATTTTCACATTCTGTCAAGATTGATAAATTGAGATTCCACCCAATGTGTATTTTAAAATTAGATTTGGTATAAGTTATTTGTGTAGTTTCTTAGTATTTTTTAGCGTTTTTGAAGAACTGAAATATATGTATGTATATGTATATATATATATTTTTTTTCCCCCTATGGTACTAGGGATTTAACCCAGGGGCACATTAACTGAACAACATCCTTACTCCTTTTTACTTTTTTATTTTGAGACAGGTTCTCCCTACATTGCCGAGGGTCTACTAAATTGCCGAGGCTGGCCTTGAACTTTTTATCCTTCTACCTCAGCCTCTCAAGTATCTGGGATTACAGACATGTACCATTGTGCCAGACTCTCTGAAATGTTGTATCTTCATTTCCAGGCAATGCTTATAATCAAGAGGAACGTGTTGTTTGTGCTGGCTATGACAACGGTGATATCAAATTGTTTGATCTCAGAAATATGTCACTGCGGTGGGAGACAAACATAAAAAATGGGGTAATGTACATTTGGATGCATGTTTTTCTCCTCCTTAAATTGCTGCAAAGTCCTGAAAGCACCTCCAGTTACCCATCTCAGTCAACCCATCTTCCAATGGTTCTTAGTCTTTTGGGGCCAAACTCCTTTGATAATCTAATGCCAATCATGCATCCTTTAGAGAGCGAATGCATACTCGGATGTGGCGTGCACACTGTCGGGAGGTCAGCAGCCCCTTGGCCCATCTCTGGGCCCTTGGGCCATGCAGTATAACATTAAAACGAGCAAGTAGGAGGCCTGTTTTCTACTATATGGGGAAGTTTGAAATAATAATAGCATCCCCAAATGCCTTTGGAGTTTTGGTTCCTGAATTGTGCATGTTGACTGGAACACATGGTTTCTTCCTGTTTTCTAAAGGTACCAGTGATGGAACTGTGTTAATGTAAAAAGTTGTGTTTTGATTTTTCCAGATGCATCCACTGACCCTGGGAACCCAGATGGTTTCATTGATTGTGTTAACAGAAGCATTTTTTAAATTATAAAAGTACTTTGTTTATTGATGCAATAGATAAAATGATTAAGTGCTTTTACCAGATCTTATTATTGTAAAGCTGTTTTACCTAGTTTAAGAGCCTCCTGAATGATAACAAGTGTGCCAATAATAAATATTCTCTGTTTTCAGGTATGCAGCTTGGAGTTTGACAGAAAAGACATAAGTATGAATAAATTAGTAGCTACCTCTTTGGAAGGAAAATTCCATGTTTTTGACATGAGAACACAGCATCCAACCAAAGGTTTTGCCTCTGTCTCAGAAAAGGTAAATATGAGGGAAATGTCTTTCTCTGAAGAGGAATGATGGCTTGTTTTAGACTAACAAATACAATTAGTCACCAAGGTTCCTCCAGGTCTTTCAAGGGAAAGCTATTTTTGTTATATTCTTGTAGGATCTTGACAAATTGTTTTTTATGTGACGAGTACTTTCCCAGAGTGTCTCAACTTTAGATTTCTTGATTATAATAAAAACCTCAGCTAGGAATCTACTTTTGTAGTTTAGGAATAATCACAGGAACCCTATGAATGTGATCAACAAAACCCAACTTGGTTTTTTCTAATAAATATGAACACCTAATTACTTACTTTACAGAGTATATCAGCATATGTCTATTTTGCCATTTTATCACATTTTATTTTATATTCCAGTATACTATATTAAGTGAAATTATAGTTTTTTAAAAGAGAGAGAGAGAGTAAGAGAAACTCAATGTTTTATTTATTTTTCTTCTGGATTTTGTTATTCCAACACCTACTTGTATATACAGTGCTGGGGTTCAAACCTAGGTCCTTGTGCATGCCAGGCAAGCACTCTGAGCCACCGCTCCAGCCCCTAAATGAAAAAAGGCACCAATTGTTGTGATTAGAACTATAGTAGATATTCAAAAATATTTTGTTTATTGATTCTTACTTTATATTGAGGCAGCTTAGAGGGAAACATGGTATTGACAGCATTGGAAAAATAGATGAGGAAAAGGGAAAGGGAAAATACTGACTAGAAAGAAAGAAGAAGGTGGTAACATTTAGAGTAAGGAAATTACTTAAAATTCATGCTGAAATGCCGGCACTTGCAGGCGATGCATTATAAATGTGACTGTGAGCTTCCTTGTTATAAAAAGAAAGGAAATTCACCAGATTGGTAGTTAGCATAAGATTGAAATGTACTGGTCGCTCAGCAGTTCACCTGCGCGCTGCCCCTCCCTTCTCTGTAGGTCTGGAGGAGTTCTCCCGCCTCCCCACTTTGCCCCACCCCATGATTACAGTCGTTATCATTGTCATGTATATGTCACTGTAACTGCTTAATAAACTAAAATCCTAACAAGGGAGCT
Source organism: Aplodontia rufa (assembly GCA_004027875.1). Lineage (NCBI taxonomy): Eukaryota > Metazoa > Chordata > Mammalia > Rodentia > Aplodontiidae > Aplodontia > Aplodontia rufa. Next base: position 22,112 of record PVKS010024128.1, on the reverse strand, counting down.
ACAGATTGTAATGTTGTTTTGCCTTTGTCGTTTCAGAACGCACTAAGTATCTGTCCACAACATCTCACTTTACTAAATTGTTCCATATACATATGCAAGCTTTCTCATTATCTGAAAATAGTAGTGTCCTTTCCAAAAGTTTTTTATGTTTAATTAATCCAGTAATTGCTAAGTCTATCAAATAAATGACTCTGGTGTATTTTAAGAGATTATTTTCCCTCATACTTTTTATGTTTTTCTTAACTTCTAAAAGAAAGAAGTTTAAGCTATTAAAAAAATTTATTACACTTGACAGTTTTGGAAAAATAGTCCCACTTATCACTTGGGGACTTTCACACAATTAAAGTGTATATTTTGAGATATATGTTTTTTATCTGATAATGTAATGGTTTCAAAAGAGTGTTAAAATAAAAATGTCAAAACTAATCCCTCACTAACTGAGCTGTGTGAGTCTGGCTTAACCCGGCCCCCACCTGGCGGCTTCTGCAAGCTGAAGTCAGTTCTTTCCCTTGCCCTTCCCAACGAGGCTGCTTTCTGCAAGCTCCCCACAGTGAACCTGGATTGCGCTGGCTGTGGCTGAGGCGCTAACAGACCCTTAACCTTCTGATTGTCATGTTTCTTTTTGTTTAATGTGACTGATAAAGGCCTTGACTTCTTCAGACTGTAAACACTGTCTAAATCTTCATGGTCCTCATTTTGAAGACTGGACAAGTCAAAGGATAGTAAATTGAAGATATGGCTCTTGGAGCTGTGAGTTAAAATTCAGTCTATAAATGGGAACTCTATTCTTTCTGCTCAGTTTTGTTGGGAACCTAAAACTACTCTAAAAACGAAAGTCTATTTAAAAAAAAAGATCAGTTGCTGCTGCTTTCCCCTAGGAAGAAGTATGCGTTTTTGTCTTTTGAATGTTCCCCCCCTCAGAATAAACAAGAGATATTTAGATATTTAAAATATATTCTGATAATGTATATGTTGTTATTACAAGCTAAATGGACTTTTTATTTAATATATACTTCTAATCCAGTGGAACTTTTTTTTCATAAACCAATAAAGAAAACCGTTGCTTTTTCTAATTTCTGATGGACTCCTCTAAATTCTGTAGGCATTTATAAAGAGATGTGTCAGAAAATAACCTTAGTTCCTATTCTAATGGCTGAAGTTATGGTAGTAAAAATTCTTTGTTTACAAAGTTCTGATCTAGGCTGCCATGTAGCGTATAAACCATTTGTGTGCCTCTCATCCTGTCTAGGCTCATAAGTCAACTGTATGGCAGGTCCGACATCTGCCTCAGAACCGAGAGCTCTTTCTGACAGCTGGAGGCGCCGGCAGCCTTCACCTCTGGAAGTAGTAAGTCTCTACTAGTGCACACTGCTTCTTTTTCAGTTACCTGTGGGTGTGAAGTAGATTAGGTTGAACTTTTTTGTCTTTTTCTCCTTTGACTTAGTTCATTTTGATACGATTTAAACATTCATATGTTACATAACTTGTTTTCTCAGCGTTTTTAAGTGAATGTATTTATTTTTACACTTAATAATTGTTAGCCTTCTTTTGACATTACTTTTGTGCCTTCTATATATCAAATAGCTTCAGAACAGTCTTTTTTTTCACAGATTTGAAATTATTATGTATATTTTTAAGTATGAAAAATTTGACCCAAAAATTTGTCAAATTATTTTCTGGTCATTAGATCACTTCCTATAGAAGATAGGAACAGAATTAGAATTTATAGTTATAGATCCTGATAATTCATTTGCCTAAATTCAAATGACATTGTTGAGAAACAACCAAAAGCAGAGCCCAGAGCCCCTGATTGGTCTCCAGAAGAAACTTTGTCATTAAATTTGTTTTATGGTGGGCTGGAGCCAGGGCTCAGTGGTTACGGTACATGTGGTGCACAGGGACACAGGTTCAAACCCCAGCACCACGTGCATAACGAAGTGTCAGAGCAATGAAAGCCACGTGAAAAACTAAATAAAATTGATTCTCTCTTTCTGTCTTCCAATCTTCCTATCTCTCTTTAAAAAGAAAAGATACTACATTATACATTAGATGCTTATTTAAAAGGTCTGATAAAAATTAGGAGTCAAATGGGTGGTGGTGGCATGCACCTGTAGTCAGTCCTAGCTACTCATGAAGCAGAGGTAGGAGGATCAGTTGAGCCCAGGAGTTGAAGGCTAGCCTGGGCAATATAGCAAGACCCCCATCTCTAAAAACAAGTAAGCAAGAAGCAAAAAATAAAATAGGGAGTCAGTAGTATTTCTAATACTTCATTAGCAAATAGCATACACTTGGAGGGAAAAAAATAAAATCTTTCTCTAAACCATCACTCGGGAAAAAAAAACACAGTAACAGACGCCCATAAGTGAAACTTAATAATGTACAAAGAAAAGCACCATCTCCAATATGTCTGAGACTTACCCGCGTACGAAGTTCTTTTTATGCATTAGCTTGTTTTAGAAAAACAGGGCTGCAATTGGAAACTGCTTGTTAAAGTATTTAAGGGATGTAACTGACAAAAAAGTATCTGAAAGCAAATGCTTTTGACTAAAATGATGTGGTGTCTGTGGGCAAAAAGCAGAAGAAAAGCTTCAGGACTTCTGGGGAGTGTTGGGTGGACAGATCATTTGGGAATTTCCCTTTGCCCAGGACCTTTGCCCACAGCTTTGCCTGGATTCTTCCAGAGCAGTCTCCACCCCACATTCAGTTGTGCCAGCCCCTTGGTTAAGCTGTGCGGTGGCCCCTCACAGTTTTGCTTGATGTCCAACGCTTCGGGCTGCTTACTTGAAGAACTCGTAGCAGTTCTCTTGGTACCCGTCTGTGCACATGTTTGCAGCTAGAATCTTTTTATTATAAAGGATTTAGTTATTTCAGTGACGTTGGTTCTGTGTGCAAATTAGAATTTAATATGAACTTTAATTCTTACCGTACACATGTCTAGTCTAATCTTCAGATAGTTTGGACCTTTGCTCTCAAGTGTGGTACCAGCAGAGAGAACTGGTTTAAGTACAACAATACTTATCTTGATTCCATTTGCCAGTCTGCCTTTATAGCAGTGCAATTAAAGTATAAATATTTCTTGAGCACTTAACCAGGGGTTCCTAGAGGAACTCATCTGGTTATTTAAAATTTGTTTCTTAAATGAATGGTCACCAACATGCTGATTTTTTGAGTGTTTGAGACACATGTATGTTTAAATCTTTAGTAGATAATATAGAGGATTTAGAACAAATCTTTAAAAGGTCTGAGGGTACAGTGGTGTGCACCTGTAGTCCTGGCTAAGTAACTGCAGCCTTTGCCAAGAGAAATGGGAAAAGTTCATCTTTGAGCGTTTTATTCACATTTTCTAATTAAGGGTTTGAAAGAAAGAAAGAATAGTAGGTTTTCTACCTATAGCCTCTTTCTTGATTTCTGCTCTCCTGCTGGTTTGCCTTGTGCCTCTTAAGCTCTGGGCCTTGCTTTTTCTTTTTCTTTTTTCTTTTTTTTTTAGCATTTATGAAAGAAAAGGTAGTATTGTAATTGATACCTAATGGACTTGAAGAGGCTTTCTGCGGAGCCCCTCTGTATTTCACACATCTCCTGTATATCACACATGCCCCCCCACCCATGTAGACCAAGTAGTATTTAGTTGTTAAACTGCAGCTCATCTTAGTTTATAAATTTATATTTTCAACTGAAAAAAAGGTATTCTCAGACTTGTTCTTTTCTTTTTTCTGAAACAGTGATGTTTAGAATCTGTCCCCAGTAGCTCGTTCCTTCCTGTAGAAATGGTACACAAGGTTCCTTAGGCTTGGATGTCTATGACAGAGCTCTTAGGTCAGAAAGTGGAGTCAGTTCTTTCTGGAAGTATTTAGATGAGGTCGTAAATGTTCTTACTGCTCTTGCCTTTGTACAAGCTCTTTGCCCATGCCATCTAGTCCAAATCTAGAGCTAATTCTAGTTATAAGAAAAGATCATTGAGAACACCAAGATAATTTAGTGAAGAATGCTAGATCTTTCATATTAAAAGAGAAATATAGCAATTTTCATGAAATGTTTGGAAACAGGATTGAGGTTGAAGTAGTTTCTCTTCATTTGCTGAACAACTCAACCTTCTTTTCTTTCCATTTTTTCTTTTTTGGGGGGTGTTGGGTGGGGGGTACCAGGGATTGAACCCACAAGTACTTAATGACTGAGCCACATTGTCCACCTGTTTGTGTTTTTTATTTTAGGACAGGGTCTTGTTAAGTTGCTGAGGCTGGCTTTGGACTCATGATCCTCCTGCCTTAGCCTCTCAAGCTGATGGATTGGGCATGTATGGAAAAATTCTTTTAAGTGTTAATTAGTTTCATGAATGAACTGAGAAATAAAAAGAGTCATTGGAGTTTACGTAAAAAATTAAAATGATAACTGCTAAAATTTGTCATCTCTTCCCACTTTGATCTTGTTTTCAGTGAATACCCCATTCAGCGGTCAAAGAAAGATTCCGAAGGAGTAGAGATGGGAGTCGCAGGTTCTGTCAGTCTTCTGCAGAATGTCACCTTGTCTACTCAGCCCATTTCAAGTCTGGACTGGAGTCCAGACAAGAGGGGATTGTGCGTCTGTAGTTCATTTGACCAAACAGTGAGAGTCCTGATTGTTACAAAACTCCAGACAATTTAATCTAAAGGTTTGGAACTCAAAAATTTCCAGAGGGACGTTCAGAGTTCAGGATACGTTCTGTGATCTTCTGACCCTCATTGAACAATGCTGTATTTGACTGATGAGTAAAAGCCCAGACACAAACCTCCAGGCCAGCTTCCAGCCTCTCTGTGGCTATTTGGTGACCAGACTGGACACTGGCTTGCCGTTGTCTCTGGTGCCACATCCCCAGGACCAGCTCTTTTCATCTCCTCTCTATTTCTCATTCAGAGTCAGGAGCTGAGCACCAGGGTGCACACCTGTGGCCCCAGCTACACAGGAGGTGGAGGCAGGAGGATCACTTGAGCCCTCAGGTTTAAAACCAGCCTGGGCTACATATCTCTAAATAAATAACATAAATTTAAAATTTTTTAAAATCAAAGTTAATAGTTTTTTTTTGTTTTCGTTTTTTTAAGAGCAGCAGTGAGAGAGAGAAAGAGAGAATCAATTTTTATTTAGTTTTTCATGTGGCTTTCATTGCTCTGACACTATGTTGTGTACGTGGTGCTGGGGTTCAAACCCACGTCCTCGCACATCCCAGGCAAGCGCTGTAACTGCTGAGCCAGCGCTCCAGCCCCAAGTTAATAGTTCTTGAAATTTAAACATATTTTAAATTTGTTCCATGTACTCCAAATTCTTTAGGCTTGTGTTGCATTTTAGTGTTTATGTGTGGTAGGAATCACTTCACCCAGTTTACAAGTTTGCCTTAGAAAAACTACTTGAATTAACCTTCATAAATACATTTTGAGAGATCTCTGTGTCAGTAAGTTTCTGTACAGAAACTTTTATTATTTTATAAAGTATCAAAATGGCACTGTCAAACTAACTGCATTTAGCAGTAGAACTCATAAGAAGAAATACTATGATTTATGAAGACCTTTTTTACTTAAAATATGGGTGTTGAGTTATTGAGACTTGGCTGTTTACTGTGTAAGTGACCATGAGATGTAGAAGATTGGGGATTTTGTAGCCTTCCTTTTTGAGAAAAGTTTTAAATATATTTCATAAGAAAACTTTTGTTTGAAGTCTATGGAAGCTTTGATTCTGTTAGCAGTAGTAATAAAGTCAATACCATCACTTCTTTGTGCTTTATAAATGCTAACACACATTCCTCCTGGTTCACCTTGGTTTTTTACCCTGCCCATAGGCTTAGCCTTGGGAGGGACTGACTCTGTCACACTTTCATGACTCCTACTCTCCCACCCCGCATTCAAGAAGACAGAGCCATTGAACACAGGAACTACGTCAGATTCTTATGATTTCAGGGCTTACTGGGGAGTTGGTTGTTTCAATTATTCAGTTCAGAAAACTAACTTTTAGTTCCCAAAATGTTTCATGGAACAATGCCATGGGCATATAATTATAAAAGTAAAAATTAAAGTGAACTTTTAATCTCAATTCTAAGGAAAAAAATGAAAAATTTGTGAAAATCTCTTATAACCCTTATATTTTTGGTATAATTGGAGAGATTTAAGTCAAGAACAATAAATACATGTATATTATTAAATCTAAGGTGATATACATTCTAGAATTACCTTACACCATTGAGAAAATAAAAGTGCTACTGTTTAAACTATGATAATAATTCTTATTGATTGTCTCATATTAATTTTAATTGAATTTTTTTTGGGGGGTGGGGGTTCCCGGGATCAAACCCAGGACCTCACACATGCAAGCACATGCTGTGCACTGAGCTACATTCCGGAGCCCCTGACTTCCTTTAAATATATTTAGACATAGACTTTTTAATTACAATTTTTCATCTTTGTATCACTGTTGTGTACCTTAAAAATACATGCAAAATTAATTTGATATGGCATTCCTCACGTTTCTCCAAACTCAGAGTCTCATCTTTCTAAATCAGATTAGAAATTTTATCTGGTTTCCTTTTTTTTTTCTGTGTCACTTTGAATTCAGAGTCATCAGTAGTCATGTGTTTCCTTCCGATAATGTCCTCTGTAGGGGCTGGTGACATAGCATTGCTATTGGTACGCTGCTGCCTTGAGGGTTTTCTTTGAGTTCACTGATACTCTACAAGTTTTGGTGTCTGCAATGCCAATTGTCATGACCACTCCCTGGCTGACCTGACAGTTTTAGTTGTCTATTGCTGCGTAAGAAACCAGTGAATGACATCTGTCTTTTAATAGTAACAGTCACATATTTTGGTTGGGGATTTGTGCCTTAGGCCAGCAGGCGAGGCTCATCTATGTTCCATGCAGTGTCCGGCAGGCGGCTTGACCTAGTGCTGGTGGATCTGCTTCTAAGTTGTCACTCATTTGACGGAGGTATTGGTGCTAGCTGACAGCTGGAACCTCAGCCAGACGTGAGATCCTGGGGCCTCACCCTGCAACATGGGCTTCCCGAGCTCAATGCCCATATTCCAAAGTGAGCAAACGTTCCAAGAGATCAGACAGAAGCTACGTTGTTTTGTCATAGCCTCACTTCCTACTTCACTTAGTGTCACTTTTACCATGCTCTGTTTATTAGTTGAGGCAACCACAGCTCTCTCCCCAAAATTCCACGTGAGGAGACAGAAATTCTACTCCTTCGTGGATGCTTGCTAGGTCTGCAAGAGCATGTGAGACTTGAAATGTTGTGCGTATTTTTGGAAAATACAACTTCGCAGTGGTTATATGATGCATCCCAATTTCATGGACACATAAATGTGGAGGGATGTGCTTGTTGGAATGGATGAAATACAGAGAATGTGTCCCATTGCCTCTGTGCCTTCACCTGCCCCCATGACAGACAGGACTAATCCATCATGGCACCCCTTTTTCCTGAGCCTCTCAAGGCTTATCACACTTCCAGGAGGCACCACCACCAACCATCGGCAGATGAGCTCAAACTTATTAACAATCCCAAGTCTGCAGAACGATGCCTCAAGGAGGCCAACCAGCCTCTAGGTCATTGGAACCTCCCCTGTCCTTGGCTTTGTATTTGAGCAAGCCAAGAAATGCAAAGGCTCTCCAGCACTGTGCCGTGTAAACCAAATGGATGCCAACCCCAAAATAGCATTTCACTTGTACATAATGAAGGCGGAGCCCTTCAGGTACCTCGATGCCTTCCTCGGTTTGTCAACTCGTGCATCTTTTGTTCGTGCCAGTTTGAGGTGCTGTGTAAAGGTTCTGAAGACTACTTGTAAGTGTGGAATTAGAGACGGATTTCGACAGTCTCAAACAATGCATTCAAGCTTCGTTGAAACCCATCTTAGAAGAGCGAGGCTCCGGGAGCTCGTGCGCATTTCTAGAGCAAGTGTGTTCGCAGCTCTTTTTTAGCATCCACATGAAGCATTTGCTAGTTGTAGTGGTAAATTATACTCTGGGGCCTAGGACCTTCCAGGTAGGAATTTTCTCCTTTTGGTTACCAGATTTTGCCCTAAAATGAGTAAAGCACATAGGCTTTGGATAGAAAGCTGGCTTGTGCAACTTTATTATAATAAAACAATTTGCGATCAGGAGCTATGGCTAGCTTGAAAAATAAGTGCAATTGGCTTTTAGCTTTTTTTTTATTTAAGAGAGAAAGTTAATTTTATCTTTTCATCTGTTTTTTTTGTTTTTGTTTTTCTTCTACTTTTGTATATATGGTGTTTGGGATCGAATCTGGGTCCTCACACATTCCAGGCAAGCGCTGTACCACCCTGCAACTCTCCAGCCCCTTTTCTATGTGTTTTAGAGACGGGTTGATTGTTTTCACCCAGGCAGCCCCATTGTGCGTGTCTAGCCACTCATACCTCACTACTCTTGATGGATTAGCTGGCCAGGCCCCTCTGCACAGAACTCCACCTGTGAGATGGGCCACAACCAGCAGTTACAATGACATGGAAACCGATGCTGTCCTCCTGAGAGAACCACAGGCACTGGCCTGTGCTGCTTTGAATGTTGGGGAGTATTGGAACCAGAGTCCTGTCCCTCGTCCAGCTTTCTGAGGACTCAGAGCTGCTAGGGTGATGCCCTCTGCCTCACTCGCACCCCATAGCCCTGAATACTGCCTGGAGTGGCGGGAAAGTCTTTAGCCAGTGGTTCCCCCTCTGTCTTCCCTAAGGGTTTAGGGAGAACAAATGGTAGCCTGAAAACGATTTTATTCAGACTCTGTGAATCTGTGCCTCTGTGTAGGGGTCCAGAAGGGGAAAAAACTGCTTCATCCTCAACCCCGGAACCAGAGCAGCATGATGAATCGGAGCAGCCCAGAGGGAGTGGATGCCAGCTGTCCCCACCGTGCCTCAGTCGCGAATGCGGCTGTCCACACGTTTGGTGTATTTTGCATCAAAGTTTGAAGAAATAGGATTTTGATTTTATGCTCTCAAATTATAAAGAGAGATTCAGAATAAATGAAGTTGCTGCATCCATTGTTGTAGTGAAATATGGCTTCAGTTATACAATAGTGTTGGAGCAGTTGTCACAGGACTTTTTTAACAATTGAAATGTGTTTATGTTGTCCTGATCCAACCTTATCCCTAAGCCAACTTAAAATCAAAGCACAGTGGGGCCCTGTGGCACATGCCTATAATACCAGTAGTGCAGGAGGCTGAGGCAGGAGAATCCCGTTTGAGGCCAACCTCAAAATAAAAAAAATAAGAATTTGCTCTGGATTTAGCTCAGTGCTAGGACACTCATGGGTTCAACCACCAGCACCAAAAACAACAAAACAAACCAACCCACATCACTTAGTGGTGCTTTTATATGCCATTCCTTAAATGTCTTCAGGTGATAAAAATGACAACATGACAAAGTAGAGAACAAAAATCTATCTTACTTCTGGCCTGTTTTCTTAAGTCATCACTATTAAGTAGAAGTAGTTTCAATTATTAAGTAACTAAAAAAAAACCTTTATTTTTTCCTCTTATCAAAATTAAATAGGTAGTCTAGTCTACTACAGTGGCTCCACAATGACCAGTGTCTTAACGCTTCTCTCTTGTTTCTCCACCATTTTAATTATGTAATCTTACAACTCACCATCCAAAGTGGCTGCTATAGCTCCTATATCACATCTACATTCCAACCATCAAGAAAATAAGAAAAGTAAGCAAAAAAACAAAAAAAGACACCTTTCTATTTTAAAGAACACCACTTCTGCTTTTGTATTGGTAATGTTTTAGTCCTGTGGTTACATCTAACAAAGACTAAGAGAGGTAGACTTTATCCATACAACAATAGAATCATCAAACACCCAGGAGTTCTGGTACCAAGGAAGGTAGGGAAGTGGCTATTAGTAGACGTGTGGATTCTGCCACGGTGGCCAGACAGTGAAGCGTAAAATCTCCCTGGCCAAGTTGTCCCATGAGGCAGGAATTAAGGTGTGATGTATTCATGCTTCTCTAGGCCTGATCTGGATGATGGTGTCAAATACCCCCTTTTGTATCTTCTCCATCAGCTGGTGTAAACAAGATGGAGGAATCACTTCTCATTCTCCCTTGAACCACTTTTATTATCCGTATTTATTTATTTTTTTTCTATTTTTGGGTGGTGCATCCTCAGCCCATTATAACTTTCATTTTGAGATAGGGTCTCACTAAGTTGGCCCAGGCTGGCCATGCTCCTGGCTCAGCCTCCTGAGTAGAGTAGCTGGGGTCACAGATGTGCACCACTGAGCCTGGCTTAAGGCTTATTGATCTCCCATTCTAAACGCTTTTCTTTGGAATTTTCTTTTTTTAACCTTGTAATTTCTTTCAAGTCCTAAATACCTCTTCCACTCAGGGATAGTCCAAAGACACATCCCTAATGTAAACATGAATGGAACACTTCGCTCATGCTTTCCCGTAAACACAAAGGGAACTTGAGGCGAGAACAGTATACTTATGATTGGTGTGCTTTGGTACCTGCCTTAAATCACTTTGCTGGTGTTTTCAATAGATACATTTTGCATTTATGCAGGAAAATAATTTTTTTCTGATAATGTCAAAGGACTGTCCAACACTAAAAGTGATTTTTATCCTTTTCTACCGGGAACAAAGTTTCTGGTATATAATGAGAGTTCAGGAGACATGAAATTCAGTTATGCTGAGGCACTGTCAGATCTGCTGCTCAAGACCTAGTGACTTGTCCTTCCTGTAGGAGGGTGGCCCTGTCTCCCAAAGCCACAGGCCTGGTCCCAGGCCTTTGTTATAACTGAAGACCCGGGGGGCGCTGCCCCCTTGTGGGAAATTTGGGCATTGCATGTCTTCCACCACAAAAAAATGGATTTTGCAAAAATCTACATGAATTCACAGGAGGCACACAATTCAAATTGGACCTTGAGAAGCACATTATCTCATGGACGTTTCTCCAAAAAGCATGCATATAAAAAGCCACTCTGCATATGATAGCAACATAGAATGCTGTTTGTTTCTATGCAGTTGGTGTACCAGACAAAGTTGTATCATTGCTGTATTACAGATTCAATCGTACTTTTAGCATCATGAAAATTTTCTTCCAAGGGAAAAGATTTGGCATTTTATAAAGTAAGGAATTATTTTCTTAAGTAAATAGCATGTACTATTTATATTCACCCTCCCACCACCAATTTATTCTGAAGTTCTGATTTTAGTGAAGTAGTCTTCTTTATACCATCATTTTGCTTCCTGCAGGAACTCTAGGATTTCTCCCCACCTTCCTTGCTCCAGAATCTGCATATGATATGTTGTTTTAAAACGTCATTTTAAGGGCTGGAGCAGTGGCTTAGCAGTTGGAGCGCCTGCCTGCCTGGCATGTGCTGCGCAAGGACCCAGGTTCAAACCCCAGCACCATACACAGAACTAAGTGTCAGAGAAACAAAGGCCAGTTGGAAAAAAAAATAAGTTGATAATAAATCGATTGTCTCTCCCACTCTCTTAAAAAAAAAGTCATTTTAGTGAGTAGGAGCTCTACCTGTCGCTTGCCCCTGTAGCACCACACTGCTTGAAAAAGCAACACAGAGGAAACGGTGTGGTGGACAGAGACTCATAGTTCTTCCTCTTACGGGACACCAAGGACATGCACGGTCTCTCCTCCTCTAAGTCTTCTTTACCTGTTCTTCTTTGTCAAATTAAGCTTCATAGCCAATCAGGTGTCAGTGCTGGAGGAAACCTTGGAGACGGCTGCACCTACTCCCTTCATTTGGAGGCAGACCCGGGCCCTAGATGTCCTGACCCCACAGTCCAGAGCTCTTCCTCTGAGCCTCCCCAAGGAGGAGGCCAGGCACGTTCAACCTTCCATTCACTTTAAGAAGCCAGCGGGGGGCTGGAGCGGTGGCTCAGCGGTTTCGGTGCTTGCCTGGCAGGCTCAAGGGCCCAGGTTCAAACCCCAGCACCACGTACACGACTAAGTGTTGGAGCAACGAAGGCCATGTGAAAACTAAATAAAGTTGTTTCTCTCTTTCTCTGTCTCTCTCACTGTCCCTCTCTCTTTAAAAAAGAAAAAAAAGAAGAAGCCAGCGGACCTCTCAGTTTAACCAGCCAGAAACTGAGAACAGGTGTGCAAACAATACCAGCATTCAGAGGTGATAAGGGTAAGCAAATAAACCACCAGGGAGGAACAGGAGCAGAGCTTTGGCTCTCACCACCCCAGTAGATAAACTAGTGCTTGATCTGGGCTGAGCACATCCCTTATCTGGTGAAAGATAACATTCACACTCAGAGGGAGTCTGTGGTTGCAGTAAACGGGTTTGGAACCCTATTGAGCACTGGTCTGGTTCACACACTTCCTGGACAGGGCTCAGGGGCAATGGGAGGGGGAATTCTGCCCAGCCTGGGGAGGGGGGTTCTGAACTCCTGTGGGTTGCAGGCTGGAAGACAGCCACAGGAGTTTCTGCAGAGGAGCCCTGGTGGCCACAGTCTCTCTCAATCCACTAAATGCCACTTAGGGCGGCATGCTATGGATTTTCTAAATCTGCTAGATAAACTTCTTAAGAGAAATGCCAGAAGCCTCATTGTTTTTCTACCTGTTAAGGCTATTGAAGCTCAAGATACCAGGGAATTGTAACCGCAGGGAGAAAAACCAGCATGTCTCCCAAGAGTCCCGGTCACTTTCATAATGGTGATTCTGTGGTTTGGATGAGTGTCCTCCAAAGGGCCATGGCTTAAATGCTTTGGTTCCCAGGGTGGCAGTATTAGAAGATGCTGTGGACCTTTAAGAAGTGGGGCTCAGAAAAAAAAAAGAGGGGATGCTCAGTGGGAGGTCTCTAGGTAATTGGGGACATATCCTTAAAAGGGATTATGGGACACCAGTGTCTTCACTTACCCTTTGTTTCCGGGCTCAAAATACAAGTAGTTTCCTCCATGAGGTACCTGTGCCATCATGTGCTGCCATAACCAGAGGCCCAAACCAGTGTGTTGACCTAGTCTTGGTCTCTCAGCTCTCTAGAACTGTGAACTAAAAGAAACTTCTCTTTACTTTGTAAGTAGCTTGAGTCAGGTATTTCGTTATAGTGATGGAAAGCTGACTGATGCAATAATATTGGCAACAATGATATTAATAGCAGCTATATTTATTGAGCACAAGCCATGTGCCTGGTACTATTTGCTGTTTCGCATGCATTATATTCTTGAATCCTCATCATAAAACTTTGAGGTAAATACTATGGTTGTTGACACTTCCAATGAAGCAAATAGACTTCAAGAGACTGAGGATTTTGCCCAAAGTCTCACAGCTGGTAAATAGAGATAAAAAAAATGTCCAACAGTAGAGTCCAAACTCTTAACATGGTCATTGTCATCGCTAGGTGGAGGCTGATGGGTGCATTCTTCCCATCAGTTTCACCACTTTGACTCAAGGTGTCAGACCTAGAACAACTGTATCCACTGTGAATGTTGTTGATGCAGTTGTTTAGCAGAGAGAGAGCACAGGAGCCCTGGGAGGGGAGGAAGAAGAGGGAGCTGTGCTGGGTGCTGGTTTCCCCAGCCCTCCCCACAACTCTGCTTCTGTCCTGGCGGTGCCAGGGCCCCAGGTTGCATCCTTACACCTATGCTGAGGAAGGGGGGCGCATGTAATAAGCACCACCCTTGCCAGCCACCCTTTCAGCCAGGTGTGGCCACCGCAGAGCGTGATGATGGGCCTTCAGGGAGGGCAGAACCAAGAACAGTGCTTGGCGTCGATCTGGAGAGCCATTCTTCCTGCCCTCTGCTGTCAACTTGACTGCGGGACACAAATCAGCTTGGTACTGGGCATTTTTTTCTTGTGCATGTGCGTGGATACCTGATCCTAACTATTAGCTTTTTTTTTTTCATTTAATAGAGGGGTAAACAGACATATCAGTTTTTATTGGGATTTGGTTCTAGGACTCCCAGTAGAGACCATAATCCACAGATGTTTGAGTACCTGATATACAATAGCCTAGTATTTGCACGTAACCTTTGCACATCCAACTTATATTTTAAATCATCTCCAGGTGATTTTTTTAAGAGACTGAGGGACAGTGAGAGAGAGAAAGAATCAAATTTATTTCATTTTTCATGTGGCTTTCATTGCTCCAACACTTCGTTGTGTACGTGGTGCTGGAGTTAGAACTTGTGTCCTCGTGCTTGCCAGGCAAGTGCCATAACCCCTGAGCCACCACTCTAGCTGTAAAATCAGAAAAAAGGATAATGATACTGGTGTAAATTCAGGCGGAGATGTTTATTTGGATTTGTGGCTCTCGGGCCAATTTCACCTGTGCCGCCATGATGAGGGCAGGCATGGGAAGTGGTGGCCGGCCAGAATGGCAGGCAGGGAAAATGGCATTGGACCTTTGCCAGGCAGCCGGTTTTGCTGGCTACCTGGAAGTTCATGATGGGGTTGGTCCTTCAGAGATTGGCTGGTGGGTCCATCAATCCTTTGGAGCTTATCCACCAGCATCCCAATTGGCTGTTATTTTCGAGGGCAAGTTGCCCTTTGCCCTGCCCCTTAGCCAGCAGGCATGGCCTCAGTGTCTTGGATGAGGCTACGCCCCCAGCCAGGGGCCATGATGCTGTGAAGTGTGGGCTAGCTGAAGCCATGCCCCCAGCCGGCCTAAAGTCCCTCCGGATGATAATACCTTATAATACCTAAGTCAACATGAATGCTATGTAAACGTTGTTATGCTATTATGTTGTTTAGGGAATAATAACAAGAAGAAAAATCCATATATATTCAGTTGTAGACGCAAAATTCTCCCCACGTATTTTCTGTTTGCAGAATCGGCAGATGCAGAACTCTTGGGTACGGAGGGCTGACTGTATTACCTGGCAGAATTTAGATTTGAATCTTTCTGTCCATCCCCAGGCTTCTTTGTCTTTCCAGCACAATCTACACTCACAAACATAATGAGAACATGCACATATTTAGTGCTTTGAAATGTAGAAATATTTTCATATTCATTATAGAGTGTGTATGGTTAGGGATTTTTTGGGCTGCAAGCAACAGAAATAACTGGATAAGTGCATAACTTATACTAAAGAGTAATCTGTTTGAAGGATTTGGGGTAATGTGTCAGTCGAGATTCAATCAGGCATGTGGAAGCTGCCAGATGAGCAAGCCACCAGGGATTCATTACAGGGATTTGATCTTCCACAAGTGTGGGAGGAGTTGGAGAAGTCTCATTAAGGCTGTTGTCTTTGGGTTGACGTTGGAGCTTGCAGGCTGCAGGGCAGAGTTGGAAAGGGGAGATGGATGTAAAGATGTAAAGTGGAAAAGAGCAAGAACAAGCAGAGGCCCCACCAAAAGGAGACCAGGAGGAAGGACGGAAACCGGGTCTCTGACCCTGGGGGCTCTCTCTCCCATAGAAGTCAGGGTCCTTCATCACAGAGATAAACACAGCCTCCTGTCTCAGAAGTCAAGAGGTGCTAAAGGAAGATCCTGAAAAGGCTAGAGGCTTTGCTGGCCTGACCACTTGTGAGAAATTGGAAGTCCGATGGTCCATTTTTCAATATGCAGCCTTAAGGTTCACATAAAAGAAAGCCATCTTCAGTCAGGGAACCATGAGGCTAAGAGGAAGCCGTGTTTAAAACTCCCCAGCATGCGTCTCCTAACACCTGCAAGCACCGCCTACTTCAGCACCCTGCCTACCTACTTTCTTATACCCAGCCCTATCCAATATTAGCCAGTGGGGTAGATTGTACCCCTGAGCTCCTCCAATAAGGGTGATGAATAAATTCCACAGATTCCCTGTGTCCCACGCATTTTCTTCCTCCCTTCTGTACTAAAGTAAATATTCCCTTACTCACCCACCTCCGATCACGTGTTTGTTTTATGGAATGCCCAGTATTTCTAACACCACTGCCTCCTGCTCACAGGTGACCAACAGATAAATGACAACATGTGTGAGCTCCAAAAATGGCTGCTGCTACTTATCCACCCTCTAAGTCCTCCCCCAGAATCCTTCACACTAAGTGGAAACATTCACGGAAGGGAATTCTGGAAAATGGAGTTTCACCTCACCAGTAGGCAAATTAAAAAGCCACCTCTGGGGCTGGGGATGTAGCTCAGGGGTGGAGCGTTTGCCCAGCATGTGTGAGGCGCTGGGTTCCACCCCTAATATGGGGGACAGACAGAATGGGGAAAGCCTTCTCAGGTAGCTCATGGAATGCAGGAAAAGGTTCATGGACAGGCTTTGGACTGGAAAGACAGCAAGGCAGTTTTGGGGTGTAGGTCACAGCTGGGTACCCATCTCTCATGTTCTATTGAAGTCAGGATCACTTGCAATAAGTTCCCTCCTCGTACGGCTTAAATGTCCAGAGTCCACTTGGTGGGGTGGCTCACGAGTGGACCTCTTGGCCAGAGGAATCAGTCCAAATAGCACTGCATGTAATGAGGGAGAGCTTGAGCCGCAAAGGGAAGTCAAAGTGCATTTCTGGACTGAAGGCAGCCATGCCAGGCAGGCAGGAACAGTGGCTGCCAGCTGCTCCTGTGAAGGCTGCAGATTAAGAAGGCAGGAGTTACGAAAAAAGCCTCTCTCCTACTCTATGTCATCTCCTCTCAACCTAACCCTGAGACTGGAGCTAAAGTGACATCATGGAAGTTTCAGAATTGGCTCAGCGTCACCGCTCTTCTCTATCAGGAATGTGTGCACACCTGTGTGTTTTCTAGAATGGTAACAGAAGCTGTCAGATTACTCAGAAGTTCACAAACTAATGCTTTGGAGTCCATATGCCATCCGATTCCACATGTTTAATTAGTTGATATTTATGAAGGCTCCATGAGGATACTGTGTGGAATAGTGACTAAGCCTGTGTTAAAATCCGAATCCCACCCCTTCCTTGCCAGTTGACTTTGAATAACCTTAACCTTTTTGAGCCTTACTTTCTTCATCTGTAAAATATGGAAAAGAGGGCTGGAGCGGTGGCTCAGTGATTGGAGCGCTTGCCTGGCATGTGCGAGGACCCAGGTTCAAACTCCAGCACCACATACACAGTGAAGTGTCAGATAAACAAAAGACCAGATGAAAAAAATAAATAAAATTGAACTTTCTCGCTCTCTCTCTCTCTCTCTCTCTTAAAAAAATATGGGAGAGAATAATTACACAAACCTGTTTAGTGAATTAGTACAGGCAATAGCGTTAGAATGGTCTCTGGCACACAGTGTTGGTGCTCAACACAAAGTCAGGCCTGCTCTTCATGAGCCCTAGGTCCTTGGACAAGTTGTTCAACCTCTGCAGGCCCGTACCTGCACCCTGGCAGATGGACAGGAGGGAGTATGACAAACAAATGGAGAAGGTATGAATAATAAGTCCCCTGGAGCAGAGCTTCCCCCAAATCCAAAGGGCCATTGTGAAGAGAGGACCAGCGTGGTCAGACCATGGAGGAGGACGTGTGGAGCCAGCGTATGGGAAAGAAAGTCACCAGAATGGGCGTGGGAGAACCAGGAAGACAACGTGGAGACAAAGACTGCAGACTCCTTAAGGGCGGGGGAATATGTTCCCAGGGGTGCTGCCTGGCACAGAGGGCAGGTGCTGAGTAATTATGTGATGTTCATTACCAAAGGACAAATAACTTGCAAAAGAATGAACACAGCAACAACTGCCAGCCTGGGTCCCCGGGGGCTCTCATTAGTAACCATCAGGGGACCCGCTTTCTGTTCTGGGCCGTAGGGTCTCACCTCCTCACAGTTCTGGGAGGGCGAGGAGAGAAACGGACGGTGTTAATTAGTGCAGCTCATGCCTAGCTGCCTACCTGCCATGAGAAAAGGGCTGGCCCCTTGGGCTGGGCTGTTATTTACAAGGCCTGATGAGGCTCCAGGCAAGTGCCCCTGGTGCTGGTCCCCAGGGAGGGGAGAGCTCTGAAGTTAATGTGGAAGGCATGGAAATCCATGGAGTCAGGCAGCCAGCAGCAGCCAGGCGCAAGGCTGCCCAGCATACAGAGGCCACACCCTCCAGGAAAAGCCACATGGATGCATCTGATGAAGCCCCTCTGTCTTGAGACGTAGCTGGACCTTTAGAGTGAAAAACAGAAAATCTCATGGAAATGATGAATTGTCACCCTGTGGAATGGGGTTCCGCCTGGCCTCTGAACCAGGTGTGGCTCACAAGTCTGTGAGTTGGGGATGGGGCATGGGTAGGGATGGCAAATGCTTTGGGGACATTAAAACAAGGAGAGAAGCAGGTTGTCTGCCCTCTGGTGGCTTGTCCTATGCTTCCATGCAGGTGGCTCCATTTCTGCCATTCCACGTCACAGGTGACCTGCAGTAAATTCAGAGGGGAAGCAAAAGGGCTGCATGCTGATCATTCCTGGGCCAAACAGCAGGCGCTCCAAGAAGGCAGAGGACAAAAGGCAACACTAGTTTTTGAGGGGGGATTAAACTGAGGGGTTTCGCTACGTTGCTTAGGGCCTGGCCAAATGACTGAGGCTGGCTTCAAACTTGTAATCCTCCTGCCTTAGCCTCCTGAGTCTTTGGGATTACAGGTGTGAGCCCCCATTTTAGACAATCCTAAAAAATGCTGTCATGGAGGGAGCATCTGCCCTTTTCCTGGGACACATGGCTTTTCATGTCAGTGCACACGATAGATCCGCAGTCGGCCAACGTTTTCTGAGCATCTGCTATGTGCTAGAAGAATTAGCATACAATTTCCTCATGTCATTATTATAACTCTATAAAGTAGAGCTTCTCGTTCCCTTTCTGACGAGGAAACTGAGGTTCAGCGTGTTTCGTGAATTGCTGCTGGAATATAGCCGACCCAAATCTGACCCTAGATCCAACATTCCTTCTCCTGCAGCAGGCAAATTAACTCAGGTATCCATGATGCATTAGTCATAACAGATCCCCTGAGTTTGAATGACCTGCGCACTTCTACCACACTTGAACCTCCTTTGACAAGTTGTACAGGATCTTGGGAGGATGATAAAGTAATTTCATTTGTTGTCTTAATTTACCAAGAAAGTGAACTTTGGTAGGGGACTCAGAACTTGTCAAGCCCTGTCTGCAACACTTATCACCCGTAC
Organism: Aplodontia rufa; assembly: GCA_004027875.1. Classification (NCBI taxonomy): domain Eukaryota; kingdom Metazoa; phylum Chordata; class Mammalia; order Rodentia; family Aplodontiidae; genus Aplodontia; species Aplodontia rufa. The sequence continues at coordinate 3,112 of PVKS010024128.1, read as the reverse complement.
AGTGGGTGTTCCTTATTTAGAATAGGAGAGGGCACCAGGCGGGGGGATGTGGGCCATTACGGGCCGGCTGGAAGGATCCTGTGGAGGAAGTCGCTCCTGCCCGGTCCTAACCCAGAACTGAAGCAGGCTCAGTTGCCAGCAGGGCCCGTTCATCTTTCGAAGGCTAGAGGCATTGCATTTATTCAATAATAAATATAGATTTTTAGGCTAAACAGACCACAACTTAGAACAGTAGTCTCTCATTTTGCTATTGGTATTCATCACTGTAATAAAATTGTCTAATTGAAAAAGTCCATATTGACAAACCAGCAGGAAGAATATTGATTTAATAGTAGTTTCCAATAATTAAGTCTGCTATTTTTTTAAATTCCAGAGCACTGTTAGATAATTTTTTTTTTCATTTGATAGGCCTCGTCTCAAAGAGGGCTGAAGAGTTTTTCTACAAAATTCCTGAGACTGAAGTAAGGACTTCTTCAAGTATAGGGAGGTTTCTGGATGCTGTGAGAAGCCAACTGGTTTTCTGAATGCCCTGGAGTATGTGTGTGTGCATGCATGTGTGCATGGATGCATGTTTATACATGTGTGCAAATTGATTTCTTTAGGTGATCTGAGTCAATTGACGGAAATTTGAAGTTTTCCCTTTTAGTCCCATGGATTGAGGAAAAGAAGGAATGAGGATTCAACATACCAGGGCACATACCCGGTCGCGCTGACCTATCCAGAAAGGACAGCCTGCTTTGGGAAGGGGCCAGGGCTCCTTGGTGACAGTCCATAGCTTATGATAGCTCATAGCAAGCCTTCAGTGAAGCTGGTTCTCTGGGCAAGTGATTGAGAGCAGTGTTGTGTCTTTTAGGAAGTGTATTCAGCTGCATGTAACACAGACCCAGAAAATAACAGTTGTATTTTCTCACACGATGGAAAGCCAGTTGCAGGGCATCTAATGTTATATGGTGGCTCTGCACCACTCAGCCCCTGCAGTCTTTCTTCTCTAATCCCTAGAGCACGGTTTCCCTATTTACATCCTCGAGATTCTTCATGGGGTGCTGGAGCGCTGGCTCAGCAGTTACAGCGCTTGCCTGGCTTGCTGGAGGACGTAGGTTCAAACCCCAGCACCTCATGCACAACGAAGTGTCAGAGCCACGTGAAAAATGAAATAAAATTGATTCCCTCTTTCTCTGTCTCTCTCACTGTCCCTCTCTCTCTTAAAAAAAGAAAGAAAGAAAGAAAACAAAGTTCCCTCAAAGATCCCTTCATTGCCCAAGATGGCTTCTGGAATATTAGCCATCAAGCCACTATGGAGGTTTGAAGAAGGAATAAAGGAAGAAGGGTAGGAAGTCACTTATCTTCCAGCCAGAAATACTCCAGCACGCCCCACTCAGCACAGCCACTGCAGTTCAGTGGCCTGAAGAGAGCCCTGTGTCCATGCTTAGCTCAGACCAGGCTCTGAGACCATCACTCTGCAGCAAGGGAGGGAATTCTCTTACTCAGCTTGGGGAAAGGATATTAAATTGGCATTAGTAATCTCTGTCATAAACACCACACAGTGGCATGGCTTCGGGGAGAGACGAGCTGGCAACATCTATCAAAATGTTAAATATTCATAACCTGTGAGCAACAAATTGATTTTTAGAGATTTTTTTCTATAGATTTACCCACTCATATGTACACACATGCAAATACACGTATACTTATAGCATCACATTGTTTGATATAAAAAACTAGAAACAACTATCAATAATCAGATTATTCAATAAACTGTGATATATACCATAAAAAGCTACTCAAGGAAAGAATGAGATGTCTCTTAGCACTGAGATTCAGTATGATACATTATTACATAAAGCGAAGCTTATAGAGTAGTAAGTATAATATGATCCCATTAATAGAATTTTATTATACACATTCCTGAGGAAGCATCAAAATTTTTGCAGATAGAGGAATGATCCTGTGTCATTTGAAAGAGCTCCTATAAACTCTAAGAGAGAAAGTCCTAGTATATAATTAGGAGCCAAACCCCTAGCATAAATAAGTGAATGGTGTCTATGGTCAGAGAAGGTAGTGCCATTCTGGTTTTCAGAAGAATTTTGCTTTTACCAAGTTTGTACCAAAATATTGCATGGACCAACCAGATGTAAAGCTCTTTAGCACATCTAACGGTGAAACTGGGATGGGAAGGGGTCAGTACTGTTTCTGGTCAAATGGTGAACAAGAAGTTCATCACAATGGCATGAAATCTGGATTATGACATGGTTTAATAAATTGAGCTGTGACAAGAAACAAAGGGAACTTTCCAGTGACAGCAAAACTGAATGAAACAATAATATGCAAGCATGCATACGGAGCTACATCTAGAAGGGAGAGAGGTAAGCAAGCTGCAAAGCTTGGAGGATAAATGCCAAGGTCAGCTACAAATGCAGAGACTGGAAGCTGGGCTCTGAGGCTGCTGAGAGGGCCTGTGCCCTCATTAAGGAGGGCACATGTGACTCTAGGAATGAGCAAATGCAAATCCTTTTTGGAGAAAGGTGTCATTGATTCAGGTTTTCAGAATTCCCAAGACTATGTAAAAACCAAACGAAAGATCACAAGAAAAAAAATCACCATACCAGGAAATAAGACACAAGATCTTATCAGTCAGGCAAGCGCCGAAGCCGAAACCGCTGAGCCACCGCTCCAGCCCCCTAGATCTTATCAGTCAGGACTGAGTTTAACCTCAATGGCAGGAAATACAAATGCATATTTGTATTTGTGACATACAGAATTTTATTTGTTTCCATGTAGAAGAAGTCAGGAAGTAAGCCAGGAATGATAGCACACAACTGTAATCCCAGCAGCTTAGGAGGCTGAGGTGGGAGGATGGCAAGTTCAAAGCTAGCCTCAGTAATTTAGAGAGGCTCTAAGCAACTTATCAAGACCCTGTCTCAAAATAAAAAGTAAAGAGGGGGGCTGGAGTGGTGGCTCAGTGGTTTCGGCGCTTGCCTGGCAAGCACGAGGACCCGGGTTCAAACCCCAGCACCACGTACACAACTGAGTGTTGAGTAACTAAGGCTATGTGAAAAACTAAATAAAGTTGTTTCTCTCTTTCTCTGGCTCTCTCACTGTCCCTCTCTCTTTA
>PVKS010024127.1:0-31465 GCA_004027875.1 Aplodontia rufa | reverse complement strand
AGAGTAGTTAGAATGTTCGAGTCAATCAAGGGAAAACCAGTTCTTTTTCCTTTAAGATCAATTTGACATCCCCCAATGCTAGTAAGTAGGGTCTGGCAAGGTGGGTCCAGATGCAGACACTCCCTTCTGCTAAGCAAGTGCCACATTCTTTCTATTGGTGCCCGAGGTGCAAACCCAAGGCTGGACCCAACCAGAATTTCCCACACCCAGGCCCTAGGTTTGGGGGAAGAAAGAGGATGACCAATGGAAGGGAGAGCAGCCTATAAAAGGGGCAAACCTAGCCCCTCTTCAGCTCTGTCCCCTCCACACACTCTGGGAGAAGCCTGCCTTCTGTTGCTTTCTATAACAGTCTGTCTACTGCGCTTGCCTTGTTGTCCCTCAGCTTCATTCTTCATCTCCAGGGGACACGAACCTTACTTCCATCAAATTGATATCACTTCCTCCACAAGAAAATGCCCATCGACAGAAAAACTCTACAAGGAAGTACAAGCACCAAGAGCCATGGAATCTGGTGCCAAAGGCCACCATTTCAGACAGATCGCTACTTTGAGATCTCTGGGCTTGGAAAAGGAAGGGTCCTGAAGAAATGGTTGTATTACTGACCTGGTTAACTGAGGACTTTTAAAATTCCTCTGGTTTCTCCATAGACCTGAGAGGGAGAGGCAGCTGTCTGCACTTCCGCCAGTGCATGCTGCAAGGGGGACTCTCTCCCCAGGAGAATTAGGCTAGCCTCTGGAGGACAGGACAGAAACAGATAGGTGAGTAAGCAAATCACTGGAGCCACACAAAACTTTTTCACTCTCAGTCTTTCTCCATGAGCAGGGTTGGATGGGCATCACTCAGACTCTGCTAACAAAACAAACAGCAAAAACAGGCAGAGAGCAACTGATGTAAAATATTTTCTAAGTACCAACCTTAGCTACTAAAAAGGCTCAAGAAACAGCACGCTACTATGCTTCTTCATTATAATTTCTTATTCTCCCCCAAACACACATGTACAGGCAGAAACTCTGGTCAGCTACACCCCACAGTTAGTTTTTCTGAGGATAATTCTATAATGTACCTACTGTTTCCTTTTTTCTTTTTTCATTTTTTTTAAAGAGAGGGACAGTGACAGAGAAACAGAAAGAGAGAAATAATTTTTATTTAGTTTTTCATGCAGCTTTCATTGCTCCGAGACTTTGTGTGTACGTGGTGCTGGGGTTTGAACTCCTGCACTCACGCATGCCAGACAAGCGCTGTGACCGCTGAGCCACCGCTCCAGCCCCATGTTTCCTTTTTTCTGAAAGGAAAAAAATGGGGTGAGAGAGTGGTGTGGCAGTGTGCTGAGAGGAAAAAGTGATGCCCTTTTTCCACTGGACAGCAATCCCTATCCTCTGCAGGACGGAGAACAGCCACCTGGCTCTGTAGCAGGACCCAGGGGAGGCAGGGGACCTCGAAAGACCATGAGGGTTGCATGAAACTGAAAGGCAGTTTTAAGAAGCTTACCACTGACAGGAACAGGAAGGATGCCTAGGTTCAGAATCTTGAATTCAGAGACACAAGAGAGGAAGAGACACAGCTCCTAGAAAGGAAGCGGGCACAGCATGACTTCTGTACTTTGGGGGATACAGGCCTGTATTGGCCAAGGACAGAACACTGGCTGGGCCAGGGACACTGCTTAGCATGCATGGAAAATGGCCATGGAAGATTCTAATCTTAGAAGATTCTAATTTTCGAAAATAATATGAGAAAATGTTTTAGACATGCATAAAAAGCACTGCCATAAAAGAAAATAAGATAAATCCAACTCTATTAAGATTTAAATTTTCCTTTCATTTTCAAATACCACAAAAGAAATTTGAAAAGATAAACCACGGAAGTGCTCATATCTAGAACATATAAAGACCTCCTTCAGATCAGTAAAAGACAGGAAACCCATCAGAGAAAAGCTTAAAGGTACTTTACAAAATAAAAATGTCAACCAATGAAGATGTCGCATCAGATACTAGAGAAATACAAGCTAAAGCCACAGTGAGACACCACTAAAACCCCCAGATGGACCAGCACTAAACGCCTGGCAGTGCCAAACAGTAACAAGAATGCACAGCTGTGTGCTGCTGGTGTGAATGCAAATCGGAGCAGCCCTTGGGACAGAGCAGGGCTGTGAGGTAAAGCAGAGCAGACCCACTGACTCCCAGGCCCTGTTGGAGTCCACCGCACTGCCCTCCCTTCCTCTGGATTGGACAGGTGAACACGGGAAAACGAGAAGTCTGAGCTGAGGAGCACACGTGAGCAAACAAAAGATAAGAAAATGCAAACTGCTGATTAAGAACAGCAAGTAACTGTGGCAATGCAAGTGCCGGGGGGAGGATGTGGCGCAGGCATGACGGGCCTGAACGCCATTTTACTGAAACTGGCCTTCACTACAAAGTGAGTGCAACAGGGAAGAGCCAGCACAGCCCTGGAGTCCCCACGCTGGGTCAGAATCGTGGCTCTGCCACTTCCCAGCTACGTGATCTTAGAAAAGCTATTTAATCTCTTTGAATCTTAGTTTCACTATCTTTAAAATGGGGACAAAACTACTGAGTATCATAAGGTTGTTGTGAGAACTCAGATAGTATGCGAAACTCTTAGCTCAGGGGCCTGGAATTAGTAGGAACACGGTAAGTGGAAGATTGTACTTTGTAGGTTTGATTTTGCTTTTTAGAGAGGGGGCCTCACTATGTTGCCCTCCTGCCTTGAGATTACAGACGTGCACCACAAGGCCAGCAGCGAGTGAATAATTTAATAACAAAAATGAACACCGCAGGGAGTGTTTTTGTCATGTCATCACTGTTGTGTGAGAGAGACAGAGAGAGAGAGAGAGAGAGAGAGAGAGAGAAAGAGAATCCATTATTTTTTTGTTTTATCTTTTCATCTGTTTGCTGTTTCTCCAACACTTAGTTGTACACATAGTGCTAGGGTTTGAATCCGGGTCCTTACGCATGCCAGGCAAGTACTGTAACCACAACTGCTGAGCCAGCACTCCAGCCCCCACAGGGAGTTTTGAGCCAGCACTCCAGCCCCCACAGGGAGTTTTTTTGTTTTTGTTTTTGTTTTAAGTCCTGGAGAACAACTGAAGCAAGGGGAAGAGGGAGAAAGGGTCAAAGTCCATCGCAAAAAAAAAAAAAAAGTGCTGTTTAAACCACTGCATCTATCTAAATGCCGATTTGAGTTCTCGACACTACCTACTGCATTTTTCATTCTTGTATTTGACATTTAATCCTTTCTACTTCTCGCTAAATATAATTGTTTTAGTCTTATGGCATGACGATAGCATATATGTACCGGTTTATAGCTGTTGTGTTTAACACTGAAAAAAGTGGAGAACATCTTTGTACATTAAAGTCTGTATTATAATAAGCAAAAAGATTGTGCGTAGGTATGTTTAAAATACCGACAGGCACCAGGATGTCTGCCTTTTAAGGCAGTTCCGTTTAGGGTTTTTGTTTTTAAACTTTTTTTTGCCATCCATCCTGTGCAATATGCTGTGAAGAATATTTGTCTTAAAATTCAAGGCCACAAAAACAATGTTTGGGGGGAAAAAAAAAAATCATGCCAGCTAATCAATCATGTTGAGTTCACTGCCTGTCAGATTGTTGATATATACCTTCTGTAAATAACTTTTTTTGAGAAGGAAATAAAATCAGCTGGAACTGAAAAAAAAAAGTTCATTGCAAGACTCTGAACTCAGATGACAGAAATAGAAATAAGAGCAGTTCAACAGGGGGGAAAAATTTAGTCTTCAGACCCAGAAGTTCAAGATGATGAGGAACACCCAGGTGACAGCTGGAAATGTGGGGCTACAGACTGAGGACAGAGATCAGATTAAGGTAAGCAAAAGTGTCCCAGGGTTATGTGTACACTGAAAAGAGAGCCCTGAGGAAAGACTCAAATAAAAGGGGTCCAACAAGAACAGGAATTAGGTAAATGGAGAGAATTTAAATATAATTCTGACTTCACAAATCCAAACAAACAACAAGTGGGACTCATCACATCCATGTTGCACAATCTTGCCCATGCTTACACACGATCTGATCCACACAGTGACCCTGGGTGATGCACAGGAGAATGGCCATCCCCAACTCACTGTGGCGGAGAGAGTTCACACGTCACAGTCGACAGGTCCTAAAAGACGGAGCTGCGACATGTGCACAGGTCTCGGGTTCTAAATGCAGATCTCTTGGTCCTTAACTCTCTGAAGGAAATCTCCCACAGGAGCTGAAGACAGATTCCGAGTAACATCGCACGCACAGTTCCACCGTGACATCCACTATGTGAACTGCCTCTGCACCTGTGGTTTGCCTAGCAAATAAAATTCAAGAGCCAGCTGTTCTGTGCGTGCTCTCCTCCTAGCCTCCCTCTCTGCAGAAGTGTTCTGTTGCTTTCTCTGGACCACTGCTAGTCCTTGGCTATTCTTTCTTTGTAGGGTTCTTCGATCCGGCTACATTCTATTAATTTGTTTCCATATTCCTCTGTTCCACCAGACAGAAAAACCATGCCACATCCATCTTTCTATTTCCCAGACTCACTCACAATGCCTGGCACACAAACCATAACAAATATTGGAACCCTTTCCTTTTGAAGAGAATGAGAAAGGTTTGAATCAGCTTTAAAAGAAGAATATGCAAAAAATAACAAGAAAGAAACAAAATAACTACCAAGTAGCAAGAGTCACAAAATGAAAACGCATGTTCATATTGTTAGGGGACAGACAGATACAAATGGTGGGAACATAAGATTAAGAGAATAATTCTATAAAATAAGCCGCTTGGGCTGACACCCACATGCTTTCTTTTCCAAAAAGTGGCTTACCTGCAGACTGCCTGGCTTATGTGAACAGGCTATGACATATTCCTCAGCAAACTACTTGCTACCTACAGGAGAAATGCAGGCCCAAAATAATTTCCAGAAAAGGAGCCCAAGTTACCCTGAAGGGGAAGACTTTTGTGACCAAAACCTGAAACTCAGGGAGATAAGGTTATTTCCTCTTAACCAGAAAATCTGTAAGAATGTATGGTTATGAATCCAATTGAAACTGGTCAAGAGGGGCCAAGATGACCTAGCGTTGCCATGGCAGTGGGTATTTAAAAGTCTGATGTCACCTTGCTGTCAGTCAAAAGTCAAAAGGTGGACCTGGGCAGGACTCTCTAGAAACTCTCTGGGATCCCCAATAAAACTAGAGTGCAGGAGAGGCACAATGTCCCTCTCCTCTCTGAGGGGCCCAATCTCTCCCTCTAGATTATCCCCTTGCACTTTTCCTACCCCTTCAATAATCTCATTCCTGTTATGCTGAGTGACGTGTCTGAAATCTTTCTGACTTGACTGCAAGAATTGGGGTTTGATGGGATCTTTATGCTGCCTGTTTCCCAGAAGTGCCAAACTCTGTAACAACACAATGCTACAGAGTACAGCGATGTGCTCGATCAGCACAATGTCTGGAGGCCAGGTAACAGTCAACAGACAGAAAACCACAACAGGAGGAAATATGAATACATAAAAGTGAATAAAATCGGAAGACAATGAAATCAATGCATTTTTCTAAAGTGATTCTAGGCCTCCACATCTAAATTATAGCTGGGTTTTCAATAAAAGATCAAATGTACCCATTAAGTTCACTGTGCCCCAATTTGAATTAGTAAGAAAAGTCACAAATGTCCAGATAAAGAGGAGAAAGTCTAATTTTGGCAGCAGCTAACAGGGCTATTTCCTGATCCTTCCAGTTGTAAAGTAGCCTTCTGCCACTCAGGAATGGGGGAAACTGACTACGCTGTGCAGTAATTAGATCAACTGCAAAGAGCAATTGAAACTCACCAGAATCAAGAGGAGGAACTGGCCACTTCATAACTGTTTGATGTGCATTAGATTTTTCTTCCCTTCCTTTTAAAGTTAATATACTGTATTTCAAAACTGGGGAGCAAAAAGAAAAAAAAAATCTCTGTAACCAAATATTCAAACAGAAGCCTAAATAAAAATATCAGGTAACATTTCCAATATGCTTGGCTTACTCAAACTCTACCAATGAGATATTTCATAGCTTCCCTGCTTACTGAACACAAAGGCCATTTTTAGACGGTGTTACTTAAAATCATAAAAAAATCTATATTAACATGGAAAACTATTCCAGCATATAAACCCTATTACATTTCCCTTGTAGTAGGGTGGTTGCTATCAACTTGGCACAATGGAGCTTTTTCAAAAGATTCACATATGCCTCTGTCCACAGACACTTCTGCTGAAATTGGGGCAGCTGAGACGACCTCAGCTGAAGACGGCCTCAGCTGAAGATGGCTGAGTCCAGGACACCACACCTCCGCAACTACCACCAGAGCCTGAGGCAGTGCGAATGTGGGCCAGGAAGTCCAGCAAGGGCTGCTTTTCCTTTCTTGGCTCCTCTGGCTGGGCTTAAGTGACAGCACTCACTTGCCACACATGTTTTAACAAACTCTCAAATCCCTTAATGGCACACTTGGGACAAAGTATAATACACTATTCAGGAAATACCTTGGAGCCAAGAAAAGCAATTGATATTTCCACAGGGAGTTCTTGACAAGGTTTGCCAATGAGCCTCTTTCACTATAAACCATGGATGCTGTCATTTTAAAGACATATTTACAGACATTCTGAAAAGCACGTGCGTTATCAGGAACTTTGTTTGCCTAACGTAGTTCTTCCACAAGCACCTTTTATCCAGTTTACAGAAACAAACTATCTCCATTCTTCCAGTTACTTTAGCCTGTGCCATCCTTCCCAATCACTCAACCGACCTCCCTTCCCTGGCCCCCATCCCACCTCGCCCTATCCCCATGCAAACCCCACATCCCTGTGAATTCTGTGAGCTCCACATTCATGACAACCACCCTGGCTTGGTCTCCATCACTTCTCACCAGGACGTGGGCAACAGCAGGTCTCCCTGCTTCTACTCTTGCTCTTTTTCAGTCTATTTCCAATGAGCAGAGTGGGCCTATCAAACATAAGTCATATCATACTAACTCTCTGCTCCAACCCCTCTAAGCTTTCACATCTCAGAGAAAATCAAAATAAATGCCAGTCACAAAAATAACTACTTGTCCAATGAATGTAATAAGGATATCCCCAATTTCTACCTCTCTATACACATAGCACAAGATAACACCACTGTGAAATTTGCAAACCACAATATTGGCTACAGTTTATTTTACTGGCTCAACATAGTCTTACATATCGGAGGGAATCGTTGTTACATATTCATGCACGCATGGATACTGACAAAGTTAAGGCCAATCCTAGTCCAGGATCTCCCCACCCCTTCATCCATTCCCCCATCTCACATCTCCTTTGTAATACCCCCATGCTATAGATAGAAATGAGCATATACATGTATATTTATTATTGAAATTTGTGAGTTACTCTCCCTGAGTATAGTTTGGCTTCTCATGGGAGTTGAGTGTACCCTGCCATATTGACAACCCCCTTTTCTCTTCCTCTCACCCTCCCTCTGTCTCTTCTCCCCCCATCTTCTAGCTATAGTTCCTCTTGCTTATGTGATATTTCTACTTTGGTGGGCTTATTAATTAAGCTTAGCTAACTTTCAACTTAGGTTTTACTCTAGCTTCCACATATGAGAGAAAACTTTCGCCCCTTAAGTCTCTGTGTGTGGGATACTTTACTCAGTATGAGTTTTTCCATTTCCATCTATTTAGCTGCAAAAGCCATGATATCATTCTTTCTAATAGCAGAGGAGAACTCCATTGTATATATATATACCACAATCTGGCTACAATTTTTAACACTCAAACTTCCAGCTCCTAAATCTCTTGCCCCTTTCATAAGGCCACAGGGGCCTTTTGCCTTATACAGAGGCTCTGTCTTGGCACCTACCAAAAGGGGACTGCATCACAGTGCAAACGACCTTAGAAGATGACCTTCAAGACTAGAAAAAGACTGCAGCAGCACAGACCGTTCAAAAGATTGTTCCCATTTAGTACTGAGACAGTGTCTCACTATGTTGTCCAGGCTGGCCCCAAAGTGACCCTCCTGCCTCAGCCTCTCAACTACTGGGACTATAGGTGCACACCCCTAAGCTCAGCCCACCCATTTTAAATGACAGTGATGCCAAGCAGTTGTGTGGAACTGTGAATTTTAAAATATGTTACACACATTTCCTCACTCAACTGTACAACAGCTTGACAGCAGGTAGAGTATTTACTGCCACCATCTTACAACTAAAGAAACTCAGAATTGGAGGGGATAGAGCTGAGGGTGTGACTCAGAGGTAGAGCACTCATCTAGTATGCACCTGGGTTCCATCCCCAGCACTGCCCCCACTCCCACCAAAACAAGAAACAAACAAACCCTGGAGAAGTTTAAGTAGCCTGAACAAGGGTACAAAGCAAGTGAATAGCAGAGTCCAGTCACGCACCTGCCTGCTCCACCTAGATCTTCCTTTAGATGACCTTAGTATTGTTAGTGCTATCACTTTCACCCAGAGCATCGATGTGAGAAAATTCCCACACCCTTCTCAGCGGGGGCACTGCTGGTGTTAAGTTTACATAACTTCTTTCAACCTCAAAGGGCCCTATTAGAATGGGAAGGAGAATCAGAGAAAAAGAGGAAAACTAATCCTTCTACTGGCTGCTTTCTGCCTACCTAAACTCAGCAATATTTTCTAGACAACTTACTGTACCATTACCACCTGAGACGCCAAACATCAAAACTACTCTGCTCCTTCCATATAAAGCACTTCCTATTCCTGCTCTTCTCATTCCCAACACCATCATTACTTTCTTCCAGGCCATTCAAGCTTAGAACCTTTGGCTCTTCCCCATGCTTCACATACCAGTCACCAAAACCTTCACTTATCTTTTTACAAGTTTTTTTTTAATTGAGAAATTTATTTGTTGAACAATCATATAAGTTTTTATTGAAATAATATCTAAGAATATAGATTCTGTAGATTAGATTTACCCCCAAGAGTGCCCCCCCAATTACCCACCCTTATCCTTCCCTTCCCCTTCCCAAAACATTTCTAAAAATGTATCAGGTTGTATAACATTACAACTCATCCAGATTTAACACGTGATAATAGACCTCCTTTCTCAATGGCCAGGGTCTAGTTCCCACCTCCACAGATGAGTGAAGACATTCCACCCTTGGTTCTCTGGGTTATGCTGATTTCACTCAGCATAATTTCTTCCATGGCCATCCATTTACCTTCAAAGGCTGCAATATCATTGTTTTTAATTGCTGTGTAATATTCCATGGCATATATGTACCACAGTTTTTGGATCCATTCATCCAGTGAGGGACATCTGGGTTGTTTCCATAATTTTGCTATTGTAAATTGAGCTGCTATGAACATAGATATTGCTGTGTTGATGTAATGTGCTGATTCTAAATCCCCTGGAAAAATACCCAGGAGAGGAATAGCAAGATCATATGGTGGGCTCATCCCTAGTTTTTTGAGTATTCTCCACACTGCTTTCCAGAGGGGCTGTACCAGTCTGCAGCTCCACCAACAGTGCGTTAGTGTCCCTATCTCTCCACAGCCCCTCCAGAATCTATTATTATTTATTTTCTTCATTTTTTCCATTCTGATAGGCGTAAGGTGATATCTTAATGTAGTTTTCATTTGCATTTCTCTGATTACTAGTGATTTAGAGCACTTTCTCGTGTATTCATTGGCTTGATCAATGTCCTCTGTAGAGAAATTTCTATTTAGCTCTTTGGCCCATTTATTAATTGGGTTGTTTGTGTTTTTGTAGTTGAGGTTTTTGAGGATTTTGTAGATTTTGGATATGAGGCCCCTGTCAGAGGAATCATAGCCCATGATCCTCTCCACTTCTGTAGGAAACCTCTTGACTCTTTTGATTGTTTCCTTGGCAGAGCAAAAGCTTTTTAGCTTTATGGCATCCCATTCACTGTTCTTACAAGTTCTTATATCTCCACAAATTCCCTGGACTTCTCAGTGATACCATCCTACAAACCTCCAGAAATAAAAGTCAGATTACATTACTCTCTTACCAAAAATCTTCCACAGGCTTCTCTTTCTTAGAGAAACTACTTTTCTATTCTTCATCTTAATATTCAGAACTCAGTCTTCTATAAGTGGTTGCTTGTCTTTTAACCTTACTCTTAATTGTATTTTGACTTAAGTCTCTAAAACACATACAATGTATTTTTTTAAAGAGAGAAGGACAGTGAGAGAGACAGAGAACATCAATTTTTATTGAGTTTTTCACATGGTTTTCGTTGCTCTGACGCTTAGTTATGTACATGGGTGCTGGGGTTTGAACCTGTGTACTTGAGCATGCTGGGCAAGCGCTGCAACTGCCAAGCCATCGCTCTAGCCCCCAATGCATCTGTAATTCTTGTTTTATCTGAAAGATACCAAAAAGCTAACTTGAATTGTCTTTTAAGTAACTTATTGGCTTATGTAATGGATCTGATCAGATTGAGGGGCAGAAATAATATTTACAGGAGAGAGAGAGAGAGAGAGAAAGTGTGAGTGTGTGTGTGTGTGTCTCAGCTCGGTTTAGACACCTTACCAGGTGTCCTCTCCCCTCTCAGAGAAGGATGAAGGATGCAAGGAGGATGCTAGCAGCTGCAGAATCCCATTCTCTTACAGACCCAGGAAAGAGAGAGAAACTTACTACGGCACTCTGCAGAGGCTCAGGCCTGCTCTACAACTGACCAGGTGGCATGCTCACTCCTGCATCCATCACTGCACCCAGGAGGGAGACTAGGCTGACACTTCCACAATCAGAGCACTGTGCCCAACATTTAAGTCTCCTTAGGCATGTTCAAAGTGGAAATTTTTTTAATGATAATTCTCCGTATTTTTAATTCATAGAAGTATACTTATAAAACTGTCATTCTTTACCTGAGTTAAAGATTATTCCCATTGTAGAATCCTAACAGTTTTTTATACAGAATCAAAGTAGGTATGTAACAATATACAGGAAAAAAATTAAAAGTTTAAATACCTTGTCAAGTATTTTTAAAAGGATCATTTATATTTAACATTTTTGCATGAGCAGAGGCTAAACTGCTGAACCTGTCCTCAGATTCCTTCAGATGAAACCAACCTACAGCAAAATATATTTTCCATCTTGGAGACACAATCCCTATACCAGACTTTACTGAAAAAAGTTCAATATGCAGACCGTTTCAGAAAAATCACACAGCATACAATGAAAATTTTTCAGGACACCAATATAAGGGCCAAAATTCTATTTTATAATTAGAAACAATGATATTGTACCCTTTGAAGGTAAACAGATGGCAATGGAAGAAATCATGCAGAGGGAAGTTAGCCAACCCCAGAGACTCAAGGGTCAACCATATTCCCTCATTTGTGGAGGCTGGAGCAAAACCCAGGCTTGGGATATCATGTATTAGACCCACCAAAGACGTAGCAACACATAATCTAGGCTCATAAATATGGGCAGGGGGAGGATAGGAAAGGATCTAGGGAACCCATCAACAATGTAGTACCCTCTTTACCCTCTGAGAATCCAAAAAATACTTATGTAATCACTTAATTCTGGAAAATTCACAATCTAAGCATTTATATCACTTGTAGGGGCAAAATATAGAGGAATCACAAGATTAGGGCATGGGCGATATGGGGGTAATTCTGGTTTAAGAATAAATGCATAACACATTATTACTTTATATGTATTTATGATTGTACAATAACTCAACTCCTTAACGAAAAACATTTTTAAAAAATAAGGGCCACATTCCAGAGCCTGAGAATATTCCACATAGTCAGTTTACTATTAAGAGATTATGTACAATTACCAGAAAAATCATGCAAAAATCAAATTATCATTCTCATTATTGATAATAGAAACTGAAACCATATTTCTTTGATTAGAGGTTTCTAGCACACACAGACAAAAAAATCTCTAGGTTTTAAAAAGAGATTCAGGTACGGCCAACTCAAAATCTGTGTGGTATCTATAACCATGCTTTCTTTCCTCCCTCCTGAGAATACAGGTGAAGTTATCTCCTTCCTCCATAAAATAACAACCCCAGCATGTGTGCTCTGGATACTACTTCTTGCCATGAGGGCTTTGTGCCTTGAGTAATACCCTCGGCGTCCTCTTTCATTGTCCCTCCCTCGCCGATCAGTATGTAAATGATCCCTCTTGTTTCCCATCTTTGGAAATATTCTCATAAAGTTGAAGTGACTATATTAAAGGGAGACAAAATAAATTTAAGGAGAAGAGGTATTTACTGAGGATAAAGTGGAACAGTTCATGTTGGTAAAAGGGAATGTATTAATAAGTTATAATAATTATAATTATATATGCACCTAATAAAAAAGCTTCAGACTATATAAAGAAAAACTGACTAATGTAAAAAAAGACATGAACAAACTCTCACAGGTATTTTCACAAATAAATAATAAAACACCAGCGAGGACAAAAAGGACCTCAATAACACATGCCATCACCTTAACCTAAATGACATTTACAGAGTCTGACACTAACAAGCGCAAGATACAACTTCCTTTCAATTGTACACAGAACATGTCTCAAGACTAATGCTGAACCAAATGAGGCTCAGTAGGCTTCAAAACACTGACACTTTACAGAGTACGTCCTCTTGCCCTAACAAGATTATGTTAGAAATGAGTAACAGCAGTGCATCTAGAAAAGCTCCTGAGTGTTTGGAGATTCAATTTCACACTTGAGAATAAAAAATGGGTCAAAGAAACTTTTTAAATATTTTGAACTGAATGATAATAAAAATAAAAATAAAAATTTGTGTGATGCATCTAAAGAAGTGTTTAGCAGAAGCTACATAGCTGTAATAAGTATCCATAATGAAGAAGAAGGGCTAACATGATTGGCTAAGCTTCCACTTTGCTACGATATGGATCTGGACCACCCCTCAAAGGCCCCTGTGTTAAAGACCTGGACCTAGCTTGGCACTACTGGGAGCGGGTAGAAATGTTCTGAGGTAAGGCCTAGTGGGAAGTCCTTAGGCCACTGCAGGTGTGCCCTGGAAGAGCACTGTGGAACTCCAGTCTCTTCCTCTTTTTCTTTCACTTCCTGGCCATGCACTTCCACCATGATCATGTGCCGCCACAGGCCCAAAGCAATGAGATCAACCAATCACGGACTGAAATCCCTAAAACCATGAAGCAAGATCAAATTTTTCTATTTGTAAGTCAATCATTTCAGTAAAGGAAACCAGACTAAAACATATCTTAAGAAGTTTGAGGGCAAGAAGTAAATTAGATGATAATTTAACCCAAATTAGATGAATATTTACCCCAAGATAAGAAGAAAAAAAAAATCAATGAAACAGAAAAGCTGAAAAATATAATGAATGCAACCCAAAATTATTATTTGAAAAGACTGATAAAAATCTAGTTTTCCATTAGACTGATAAAGAAAAATACAGCACATAGTGACTTAATATCTGAAATAAGAGTAATAATCATTAGAATCCTACAGACATTAGAAAGACAATATAGGACTATTATGAATAGCTTTGTGCCCAATGTTCTACAACTTAGATGAAATGGACAAATTCTCCAAATGCAATAAATTACCAAGATGGAGACAAGAAAAAATAGAAAATTTGAACAGCCTTCAATATCTGTTATCAATATAAAAAGTGTCAAAATAGCATCATGTTTATAACAACATCTCACATCAAATTTAAACTATAACTAAAATCCTTTCAAAAGAATACTCTAAGCTCAAATGGCTTCAACTATTAAATGTTATCAAATACTTAAGAATACCAATCCTGGGGGGGCTCTTGGAGGTAAATCTAATTTTCAGAATTTATACATATATTAGTTCATTAAAAGCTTGTTTGATTGTTCAACAAATAAATTTCTTAATAAAAAATAAATATTCTGAGAACAAAAATTATTAAAATTTTAAAAAACTAGGCACAGTGGCGCTCACATATTAAAAAAAAAAAAAAAGAATAGCAATCCTATAAAAGTTTCTCAAACTACAGGAGAAGGAAACATTTCCCAGCTCATTTATGAGACCAGTATTATCCTGATACCAAAACGAGAAAAAGACTTATAGAACAGTCCACTACAAATTAATATCCTCATGAGCATACATGTTTAGATTTGTCAAAAAGTTACTAGCAAATCAAGTTAAGGAAGAAGAGGTTCATTTAGCAGTTCAAAATCAATCCATTTAATTACCCTGATTAGTTCATTACACAATATATATACATATTTATGAAAACACTATTTTACATATATATATACATATATATATGTACATATGTAAAACATATGTACATATATATAAAACGTGTCAATAAAAAGAAAAAATTGGGGCTGGAGTGGTGGCTCAGAGGTTACGGCGCTTGCACGAGTACATGGGTAGAAACCCCAGCACCGATGAACACAACTGTCAGAGCAACGAAAGCCATGTGAAAAATTAATAAAAATTGATTCTCTCTTATCTCTATCTCACACTGTCCTTCTCTCTTTAAAATAAAAGAAAAAGAAAAAATCCATGCAATTCAACATATTAACAGAAAAAAGAAAAAAAACCATATGATCATTTCAAATAAACACAGAAAAAGCATTTGACATAATTCAACTTCCATTTATGATGAAAATTTCAAGAAGACTATCAGTGTATTTACTCAGCTTGATAGAGGGCATCTAAGAAAACCCTAAAGTTTAAATCATGGTCATTCTGTTTTTCACCTAAGATTAAGAAGAAGGCAAGAATGCCCATTCTTAATACCTCTGTTCAACAACGTAGTGAAGATTCCCGGTAAGGCAAGAAACAACTAAAAGGCGTACAGATTGGAATGGTAGAGGCAAAACTGTTTTATTCACTATAACATGATATACAGAGATAGGGGTGTGTGTACGTTTGAATTGGTATATCTATTTCATGAGAAATGTCTATTGGGACTGTATTGAATTTATAGGTCAATTTGGGTCCAAATGGCACAGACAGGAGTTGCCTAATCTATGAACAAAATATTTCTCTCCATTTGTTTAAATCTTTTTTTTCTTCTGTTCATACTGGAAATTGAACCCACTTTACCATTTAAATTTTTTCTAATTTCTCTTGACAGTGTTATATACGCACACAGAGAAATCCTACAGAAGCTTTAAAGAAGCCACTAAGAGGAAGAACTACATCACAGGATATTATAAATATATAACTTCTATATACTAACTATGAATGACTGGAAAATAAAATTAAGGAAATAATCTCATTTATCATAGCATCAAAAAACATGAACAGGAACTGGAGAGGTGGCTCAGCAGTAGAGCGCTTGCCTGGAATATGTTAAGTCCCAGGGTGGATCACCAGCACCATATACACAACTACGTGGAGAGGGAAAAAATTGACTCTCTCTATATATATATTTTTCTTTTTTAAAGAGAAAGAATCAATTTTATTTATTTCTTCATCTTTTTGTTGTTGTTCTTCCAACACTTAGTTGTGCATTTGGTGCTGGGGTGTGAACTCAGGTACTCACACATGCTGAGCCACCTCTCCAGCTGCTCTCTCATTCTCTTTAAAAAAAAAAAACCCCACATGAACAACCTGGAAAAATATGGGCAAAACTTATATACTGAAAACTATAAAACTGTCAAGAATTAGATTTAAATGATTGGGCAACATCGATCTATGCTAATTGATCCCAAATTGTTCTGTAGGTTCAATACAATCCCAATAGGTTTTTCTCATAAAATAGACAAGCCAATTGGAAATGTCCTGAATAGCCAATAGCTTTCAAAAACAGGTATCACCAGACAGCCAGGCTCACTAAAAACTCCAGAGACCAAGAAAGGATAAATCCATACATCAGTGGAACAGGATATAGAAACTAGACATAGAATCATGTTTATAAAGTGAATTGATTTCTTATAATTCAACAGGGAAAATCTTTTCAACAAATATGCTGGAACAAGTACATTTTCACATAGGAAAAGTGAAATTCAACCCTCTTCACACAGCATATATTAAAATTAACTTGAAACAGATCATAGGCCTGAATTTGAAAATAAAATTCTAAAACACACACACACAAAAAAAAAAAAAAGAAAGAAAGATTTCCAGAAATAGAGTAGACCTGTGGTTGTGCCAGTGGCTGTGGATAAAGAAAATTGGGGGTGGCCAGCAAATGAATATAAAGTTTCAGTTATATAAGATGAAGAAGTTCAAGAAATCTACTATACAGCCTCATATCTATATGTAAAGTGTAGATTTTGAGTTAAATGTTCTTGCCATAATTAGAAAAACAAAGAAATTTTTTCAACTTTGGGACAAAGATATATAAAGACAAGAAACCAAAAATATAGATCACAAAAGAAATATTTGATAAACTGGACTTCATTAAAGTTAAAACTTTTCTAGGGGATGGGGGAATGGGAGAGAAGGGAGAAGTACAAGATAGTGAACAAATTATATTGTTATATTATGTGCATGTACTTATATGTAATAACAAATGCCACCACTATATACAACTATAAAGCACCAATTAAAAAATGTAGGGAAAAAAATCTAAACTTTTACTCATCAAAAAAAGCATCCTTAAGAAAACAGGGCGTGCACACTGTTCTGCTTTGGATGTGAGGTATCCCCCAGACGCTCATGTGTGAGACAGTGGAAGAAGGCTTAGGGGTGAAACAATGAATGGGGTCTTAATGATGAGAGTCTTAACCTAATCAGGGAATTGAGCACCCCCCTCATAGGGATTAGCTGAGTGGTAACTAAAGGCAGGCAGGGTGTGGCTGCAGGAGGTGAGTCATTGGGGGCATGTGTTTGGGGCATAGATTCTGTATCTGGTTAGTAGAGTCTCTCTCTGCTTCCCAATCATATGTGAGCCACTTCCCTCCACCACACTTTTGCCATGAAGTTTTGCCTCACCTCAAGCCCAGAGGAATGGAGCCAACTGTCTATGGACCGAGATTTCTGAAACTGTGAGCTCCCAAATAAACTTTTCCTCCTAAAACTGTTTTTATCAGGTCTTTAAGTCACAGCAATGAAAAAGATGACTAAGAGACACACACACATACACACACACACACACACACACACACACAGAACAAAGAACTTTTTCCATATTATAGAAAGAACCCTTACAATTTATTAATATGAAGACAAATACACCAATTTCTAAATGGGTAAAAGAGCTGTAAAGGCACTTCAGAAAAGAATACAGATAATACAATGACACACAGATCCACACAAATGTTCAACATCATTCTGCTGTGAGGGAAATGCAAAATGAAATATGAAAAACAACAGCAAGGACATACCACTATCTACCCACCAGACAGCTGAAATTATACCACCTGTGCTGATGGGGATGTGGAGAGACTAAACCACTCATATATAAATGGGAATGAAAAACTGTACAACTATTTTGGAAAGCTGCCTAAGCATTTCTTATACACACTTACTTACCACATGACCAGCAACTTATTTAACCAAGATACTTATTTAACCAAGAGGAAATGAAGCATCCATCCACACAAAGATGGGTATGATGATGATGATCACTTTTACTCTAATTTTAAAATTTAATCACAGAATTAATATTCAAAAGAAAAATGGAAAGAAAAAGTGGACTAATATGGACAAATCTGGGCATACTCTAAGAACTACTTGAAAAGGAATGGAGATAAGGCAGCAATAAAATCAGCAAGAACCACCATAATAAAAGGTACTCAGACTATCATCTATCTTTATCTGTATTATTTTCTCCATCATATCTTTCTGTTTCCACTATAACCACAAAAGGCCCTCTGTACATTTTAGCTTCCTTCCTTCTAGAAGTTTTAATTTTAATTGTCAGAAACCGAAAATAAGGGGCTGGAGCGGTGGCACCATGGTTGGAGTGCTTGCCTGGCATGCATAAGGACCCAGGTTTGAACCCCAGCATCACATACACAACTAAGAGTCAGAACAGCAAAAAACAGATTAAAAGCTAAATAAAACTGATTCCCCCCACTCACTGTCCCTCTCTCTTTAAAAAAATAAATAAATAAAATCAAAAATAAACAAAACATCCTTCAACTAGTGTGAATGGGGAGCAAACTAGGAGACATCCAAGCAAGGACTCCTAACACTGCTCAGCAACCCTAAGCAACACAGATGAATCTCATATGCATATGCTAATAGGAAACAAGCCAGATTCAAAAAATTCCATTTATATGACATTCTGGAAAAGGCAAATCCACAGGAGCACAAAACAGACCAGTGGTTGGCAAGAGCTATGGAGTGAAAGGAAGTGGTAAAGAAACGGGGTCACAAGGGAATTTAGAGGACTGTTTTTTATCTTGATGGTAGTGGTGCTACATATATCTATACATGTTTTTAAAAAAATCACAGAACTAGACAGTTAAAAGGGGCAATTTTTACTATATATAAGTTGTACATCAATAAAGCAAAAATAATATGTGGATCAAATAAGTCTCTTCTGTGCCAAAGCCAAATAGCTCAGCACCTACACATACAGGGGTGAGCAAAAACTCAATAAAAATATCCAAAGCATGAGCCAAGGTTACAGTCTGACGGTACCAAATACTTTCATTAAAAAAAACCTAAAAGTCAAAACAGTTCTCAAAATTGTATATTGTACAAGACACCTGTTAAGCATTTAAATAGCTACTTGTTACAATGAGATGGCACTTTCAAAAATACTATCATAGTATCAGCCTGCCAATATCTGGAAATAAGTAGGATCCACAAACTACATCTGTGAATATCTTTAAGCAGAAGTATCTCTGAAATGGTCTGAGCTCTACGAAATAAAAAGAAGCATCCACCTTCTGCTGAGACGACCAACAAAAGGCTCATGAAAGATGGCAGAACAGAGCAAAAGAATGGTTGTTGGTGAAAATAATGGCAGGCTTAAAAACCGAGGAAGTAAGCAGGCTGGAGAAACTGAATTAAGCAGGAGTCCTTAGAGCCAGAAGCTTCCGAAGAGCCACAGGAAGGGACAGGGAGGGAAGACATTCATTAGGAAGACAGAGCTCTTCCTTGCCAACGAGGGCCCTGTCATCCTTATGTTCCTTAAATAGCACAAGAACATATTAGCTTACATAAATGTGTGCATGTGCAAACACATGTGTACACAGCATTTCTTTTTTCTCAACTTGATACGTAAAGAGACAGGTGCAGTGGTACACAACTATAATCCCAGTTACCTGGAAGCTGAGGGAGAAAGTCACATGTTCAAGGCCAGCCTGGGCAATGTAGCAAGACCCTGTCTCAAAACAAAATAAAAAAGACTAGAGCTATAGCTCAGTAGTAGAGTGCTTGCCTAGCATACACTAGACCCTTGGTTCAAAATCCAGATCACAAAAGAGAGAATAAGGCTTGGTGGGGTGGGGAGAAGAACCATCACGAAAGAGATCAAAATAGAAATGTCATCACATTCCAAACAAAAGTAGAACTGAGGTCCTTCTACAGCAGGTGTCATGGATGAAATGGAATAAGATTCCATGTATAAAAAGATAGAACTACCAACTTCCAGGGAACCCAGGTTCAAAAATAATGTAGAAAGATGGGGAATCAGTGAGGAGACTGAAGTCTGAGCTAGGATTGAAGTCTGACCTTCCCTAGTGGGAAGGTCAGCATACTGCTTACAAACAAATGAACAAAAAGTAAGTAAGAGCCAGGCTCCTCACTGCCAAAGGAAGAGAAACCAGAACAAACCCCATGATGTTGCACTGAAACTGGACAGCTGTGTGAACACTGTTTTCTGGATGGGTGGATGGATGGTTGGAAGGAAGGAAGGAAGGAAGGGAAAGAGGGAGGGAGGGAAGGGGAAGGAAGGATGAATGGGAGAGAGAATGGATGGAAGGAAATATACACACATACATATACTTCCTATTTCTTGTTCACTGAGAGGGCTTGGTGGAGTCTGGCCTTCTCCACTAAAAGAACAGAACTTCTCAGAAAAATGGCTGATTACAGAAATAGCATAGAGAAAGTACAGGATAAGGTGGGAACATCTCCAGAATGTGAAGTATTCACAAAATGCTAAAATCATGTTGAAATGACATTGAAGTCAACTTGTGGGTCTTCTGTTGGTCAGATCCACACCAATCTGCATAAAATAAGTAGTGCTAATAAGAGAATGCCCCTTAATAAATAATGATAATAACAGATCACACTTCCAAGAAGCAACAACTTCCCCAAAGAGCATCACTGCACCAGCTGCACTCACTTTTCAGGAGCTGTGAATTCAAACATTTGCCCAATGCCCACCATCACTTCCACACCTCATGTGCCAGCCTTGCGCTTCTCTAGGTCATGGTAATGTGAGCACCTGTCTCCCTATTATGAGAAACCTAAATCGGGACTGGGACGGGGTGGAGAAGTGGGCTCTTGGCAGACGACTCAGGCGAAAGCAACATGCTTCCGGTTCTGGAGCTGAGGCAGACTTCTCTCCACTTCAGCATGGTCCCAGGATGACTCTAAGAATCTTGCAAAAACATCTCTGAATTAACAATGACCTGACTTTTAAAATATATTTCTTTAAAGAAGTTATTTTCTTTTATAAAGGAATAAAAGTTGTTTGATTTTATATACTAACGGGTTTTGTTGCTATTTTTAACCCACCTGGACCTAGGTGTGGCACAGGATCATTACTTTGCAGAATAAGGGGGAGAAATGGGTGTGGGAGACTCAGGAAGGAAGCACGTCTTAAATGAGGTATTTCCTTCTCGACCATGGAGATTATATTTCTGAACAATTTCATACAAGTCAGTCTCATGTCCAATTCACAGTTCATAGAAAGTTATGTTCCACTTCAAACTGACAAGACCTCAAATGTTCCCTGGGGCTCTTTGCACATGAACTGCACTTCCCATGATTCAGAAGTGACAAAAGAGGAAGTTACTGTCAACTCTGAAGTCAGTCTGGCTGCCTCATATGGAAAGTACCCTGGAGGCTATCCACTTAAGAGATTTAACTGTGAAGAAAGAGTGGAGAAAAATAAGCAAAGCACTTGGCCACCAGTGGTAAACGGCAGCAGAACAGTGTGCAGAGTGCGTCAATCATGAGGGCGAGGAGCTCATCTGCACTGTGGCTGATCATTTCAAGCTAAGACCTGTGCAGAGATTTGAGAAGAAAGTTACATTAAGGAGAAGGTCTTCAGCTTCACTGGCTAAGTCTCCAATCTGGAGCCCAAAATTTAAAAATTAAGAAAAAAAAAAAAAAAGCCTTTACTTTCCCTTCAGCACTTTCTTCCTTTGCAGACAACTAAGCCTGGTACCAAGTAGCAAGCTATTTCAACAAACTACAGTAAAGGACAAAAGAGACTTTTTTGAGGATTACACAGCCACTGAGCAGCCCAAAATACTGCTTTCAAAATGAGCTGCTAAGATCTCTTAAGAATGTGCTGGGCTGGAGCAGTGGCTCAGCAGCTGTGGTGCATGCCTGGCAAGTGCAAGTGTGCCAGTTCAAGCACCAGCACCATGTACACAACGAAGTCTTGGAGCACCGAAGGCCACGTGAAAAACTAAATAAAATGGATTCTTTCTCTCTCTCTTTGAAAAAAAAAATAAAAGAATTGTTCTTATGTCACCTAAGATTTGGGGCTTCTGCTGCAATTTTTGATATTTAAGCCAATGGTGGCCAGTTTGATGACAGAATAACACTGTTCTAACCAAGAGTACAAGTCTGGAAGTAGATTTCATACTGTTTCACAAGAACTGAGTTCAGGGGCTGGAGCAGTGGCCCAGCTGTTCAAGCACTTGCTATGCATGTGCGAGAACCCAGGAGGTTCAAACCCCCAGCACAACTAAATGTCAGAGAAACAAAAGCCAGAGGAAGAAATAAATAAGATGTATTCTCTCTCTCTCTCTCTCTCTCTTCCTTTCTCTCTCTTTAAAAAAAAAAAATCAGTTCAATGTAAGCTGGTTCTACCACATAACCTCAGCCTGTGTGCTATTGTGAAACTTCTGAAAATTATCATGGGCAGAGATTTTTTGTGTACTACATATTGGCCAAGAACAAATTTTTACACTTCACTTCTAAACCCTTTGAAATAGCATTTTTTCAAAGAGAGAGAGGGACCGTGGGGGGGGGTCAATTTTATTTAGTTTTTCATGTGGCTTTCGTTACTCTGACACTCCTTTGTGGTTATGTACGTGGTGATGGGATTCAAACCCGTATCCTTGCAAATGCAAGGCAAGCGCCATAAATGCTGAGCCACCACTTCAGCCCCTGAAATTGCGTTGTATAATGAAACACTGACAGATGTTTTACTCTAGACACAGTATTTTAATATTTCTCACTTTTTGAAAATAAAAAACTATGAATTCAGGATCACAGGTATAAAAAGAGAAAAAGTAAGTTATAAAGATATTTTTCCTTCCATATTTTTATTGGCATATTATAGCTACACATAATGGTGGAATTTATTGCAATACATTTATACATGAACACAATATAAGAATAAGGTTTGGCTAACACTGTTCCCCAGTATTCTCCCTTCACCTCTTCCCTCCCTCCTCCTGGTGCCTTTACTCTATCTATTGAACTCCCTTTGATTTTCATGAGACCCCCACCCCCACCTTTCTTTTCCACGTGAAAGAAAACATGATTCTTGACTTTTTGAGTTGGGTTTATTTCATTTAATGTTTTTAAGTTCCATCCATTTTCCTGAGAATTACATAACTTCATTCTTTATGGCTGAAGAAAATCCCATCGTGTGTATATATACCACATTTTCTTTATCCATTCATCCATTGATGGACACCTAGATTAGTTCTATAGTTTGGCTATTGTGAAGTGCTGCTATAAATATGGCAATGTATGTTTTGTTACTGAATGATAATTTTAGTACTTCAGGATAAATACTGAGAGGTGGTATAGCTGGATCATATGGTGATTCCAGTCCTCATCTTGTAAAGCACCTACATACTGATTTCCATAGTGGATGTACTAATATACAATTCTACCACATCCTCTCCAGCATTTATCAGTGTTTGTCTTCTTGATGGCTACCATTCTAATCAGAGTATGATAAAATTTCAGTGTAGTTTTGATTTGTAGTTTCCTAACTGCTAATAATGTTGAACATTTTTATAAACGGAACTATTTTTAAAGGCATAAATGGATTAGACATGTTTACGTGTACCTGCCTGCCATAACTGTTACATTTAATTTTGCAAATGCTTTCTTAAACCATAGAGTCGGTATTTCAATCAGTGAAAGATTTAGCCCAAGGATTCTTTATAAACAATGACTGACTTAAACTTGGCTTTACACCCCATTCACCTTAGTACAGAGACCAGTTCCGGTTTCCAGAGCTGGGAAAAAGCATTATCTAATTTGGTGCTGACTCAAGGAGAAGAAAGACTGTAGACCAGCATGAGCCTGAGAAAACTTTGAACAGTAGGTACTCAAAAGCAGGTACTTAGGGCTGGAGCAGTGGCTCAGAAGTTATATGCTTGCTTGGCATGTTCGAGGACGTGGGATCGAACCCCAGCATCATATACACAACAAAGTGTTGGAACAATGAAAGCCACATGAAAAAATAAATTAAACTGATTCTCTCTCTCCCGCCACCCTCTCTCTTTGGGAAAAAAAAAAAAAGGCAGCTACTTGAAACAGAAAACCTATGACATGGACATCCTTGTGCACAGCATAAAGATCCGCACAACAGACACACATGGCTAAATGAATTTCTCCCCACACCTTCCGTAATCCTCCACATTGGCTTATCACCTCTAACTAGAACCAGAGAGTTGCCCACAGGCAATGCCCTCCACCCAGGACCTCACCACATCTGTAACAGAACACCAACAGCACTCGCTGGAGCCTCTGGATTCCAGCAGCTCTGTGATATGAGGACATGGACACAGAACTTGGGCCCCAAGAACTAAGGTTCTGGCTTTGCTCCTCAGTCCTTAACTTGAAGAATGTCCCAATTTCATCACCTTTAAAATAAGGGAGTTAAAAAGAAAAGAATAAATAAAATAAGGAAGTTATACTGGAAAATCATTACATCTCCAGCTTTAAGACTATTTGACTCTCTAAGTGAAACCACTGGGGGAAAAGGTTAAATACAAGTGATAAGTCACTAAGAGCAGGGGCAGAGGGGCTGGAGAGGTAGCTCAGAGGCAGAGCACTTACCTGGCATATGCGGGGACCTGGTTCAATCCCCAATACCCCATTACACAACTAAGTGGAGGAAGAACAAAACACAGACAAAAAAATAAAATTAACTCTCTTATTCTCTCTCTTTAAAAAAGAAAAAAGAGCAAGGGCATAACGTGAGTTCGCTAGTGGGAAAGAATATTTGATTTTGTGATTGAATTTGCTATGTTCAACTTGATCATAATTACAGCATAATTATGTTATTATATTTGTGTATTAAAGGGACTGCAGAGGAATGCCATTAATTTTTCTTGTTTTAAACACTTTCAGTCAGTATGATTCATTTTTATTTGCATACATAAAAGCACACAAAAAATGCATGGTACAATGAATTTCTACAGCCTAAACACACCACAGAACTACCACTAAGAGGAAGAAGCAGAGGCTCACCAGGGTTTTGCTTCCTATGCTGTGCAAAAACTTAGGCTCGTTCTCGGCAACAATGGGTACCAGTGGAATGCTTCCAGGCAAAATGTGAAGAAAGGGAAATCGGAGGAAAAGTGATTCATTCTAAAATCAGCTGTGGCCTCCTCACACCAGGACATAAATTCCATAAATAACAAAATGCTTTCAGGAAAAATCTCCAGAAGCCACTTAAGAACCCACTTTTCCAGAATGGACAGGCTCAGACCAAGCAGCTCATCTGCTCCGCGCTCTCTGGATACTACAAACTCAAAATCCCCCTCCCAGACATGGAAACTCTACCCTGCAAAGAAACACTCTGCTGGTGAGGAGGCATAGCACTGTCTATGCCTGTGCAAAACAACCCTAAAATCCCACCTTCCCACACCCCGTCAACAGCTTCTCCCCTCTTTCTATAAATTCCCCTGCGGCCAGCTAACTGAGGGGTGGTGGGCAGACCTGAGCTTACAGCTCCTGGTCTCCATGCTGGGTGACTACACAATAAAGCTGTTTCTTTTTGCAAGAACCTGGTACCATGGTATCGGCTTCTATGTGCCTTGCCTGGCTCAATACCATCTCAAAAAAAAAAAAAATTATATATATATATATATATATATATATATATATATATATATAAAAAACCAAATAAATCTAAGATAGTTCTTAAAGAGATAAAGAGCAGATTTCAGAAATAAGCCTTCTTGGATCCATTCAGGCCAAATAAATGATATGAAGTTTCTGTATGTTCCATGAGGATAATTCACTGTTTTATTCAAAAATAACATTCTGTTTAATAGATACCCAAAATAATATTTGGTAAATAAATCATTTTATCAGTGAATAAAGGAAAAAGGAGACATTCACTGACATTGTGATAAGACAAAATATTTATTTGGTCTTAGTCTCCAGTTCCTAGAACAGAACTCCTAAACCCTTGAAACTTCCTGAGCAAAAGGAGTAAGAAGAATGCCTTTTTAATATCTGTAATAAGCCCCTTCCAAACGTAATTCAGTTTATGCTAATAAGGTGCCTTGGAAGGTGGGGGCTGGTTGCCAGAGAACTCACAATTTGATCAGAGAGCTGGAGCTGTCAGCCCTACCCTCTAACCTCCAGAAAGCAGAGAGGCTGGAGATTGAGTTAATTGCCAATGACCAGTGATTTAACCACTCATACTCATGAAATGGGAACTCCATAAAACCCTCAACAACAGAGTTGAGAGGGCTTCCCACTTGGTGAACACAAAGACATGATGGCAGACTGGACCACTTGAAGAGGGCATGGAGGCTCCAGGCCACTCCCTCCTGTCTTACATGTGTACCTCTCCACCTGCCTATCCATCTGCATCCTTTTTTTTTTTAAGAGAAAGGGACAGTGAGAGAGAGAAAAAAGAGAGAATCAATTTTATTTAGTTTTTCATGTGGCTTTCGATGCTCCAACACTTTGTTGTGTACGTGGTGCTTAGGTTCGAACCAATCTTATGCCCTTAAACTGTGCAATCTTAGCTAACTCTGGGTAGTCTCCAGTTGGTGGAGAATTGTTTGGTGGAAAATCCACACACTTGATGTCAGAAGTGTTGAGATGTATAGAAAAACTGAATTTTCCTTTGAGACATGTAAGTCCCTTTCTTGCTCTTATTAATTATAAAACAGCATACTTTTAAACTACTTTTAAAAGAATTTAATTATAAAACTGACATTAATATGCTATGTAAGTTCTATACAGCCTCAACAGAATTACCTTTAGGGACCAATTATTCATCTACTGCCAAACACTGCCCCTTATGAATTAAATCAATATGCTCTGTCCTACTTTTTCTTTCTTTCTTTCTTTCTTTCTTTTTTTTAAAGAGAGAAGGAGGACAGGGGCTGGAGTAGTGGCTCGGCAGTTACGGCACTTGCCTGGCATGCACCAGGACACAAGTTCAAATCCCAACACCATGTACACAATTTAATCTTGGAGCAACAAAGGCCACATGAAAAACTAAATAAAATTGGTTCTCTCTCTCTCTCTTTCTCACTGTCCCTTATCTCTTTTAAAAAAAATTATATATTATATATATAAATAAAAAGAGAGACGGACAGTGAGAGAGAGAGAGGGAATCAATTTTATTTTTCCATCTGGCCTTTGTTTCTCTAACACTTAATTGTGTATATGGTCCTCACACATGCCAGGGAAGCGCTCCAACCACTAAGCCACTACTCCAGCCCCTAATTTTCATATCTTTCACCTAGTAGTTCCACTCTGAGAATTTAACTTAAAGAAACATTCTTATGAAATAAAAAGTCATATATTTAAGGAAATTCTCCACAATATTTTTTAAGTTTAAAAAATCATAAATACCTGAAATGCCTTGTTAATACAGAAAAGTTGTTTAAAATAGATAACATTCAGTCAATGAAATATTATTCAGACATTAAAGATGACAATTCAAATACTGCATGTATCTCAAACAATTGTGTAATAAGCTGAAATACTTATGGTACATAAAAACCTCATAATATTAAACTTTGTGGATATACGTAAATACATGATACAAATTTATAACTCATAGTATGCAAGCACTTTTAAAGTATGTAATGGTAGCACAAAATGCTAAAAGTACAACAGTACTTGTGTTAGATGAGTAAGCTAATCTATTTTCTAAACTGCATTCAATAACATAATACTTTTGCAACAACAAGAAGAATCAACCTTCTTCAACAACCGCAATGGAAACAACTTGGGCATATATAACCCTTTCTAAATGCCCATGACACTTTTTATACGGGAACTTTTTTTGTTTGTTTGTTTAGGAGAGAGGGAGAAAGAATCCACTTTATTTTTCATCTGGCCTTTGTTTCTCTGACACTTTTGTTGTATATGATGCTGGGGTTTAAATCCTGCTGTTTGTGCATGCCAGGTAAGTACTCCAACAACTGAGCCACCCCTTCAGCCCCTTAAAAGGAAATTTTTGACACTCCAGAAATAATTCAATCAAGCAGAAGGTCACATTCAATGTGAAATGTCCAAAATAGTGACCTGCTTGTAAAAAGAACAAAAGCAGCACAGCTATTGCTCAAATACTGAACTAAACTCAAGAACACTGGTAATTTCAGGGTAATACGTATATGGTCATAAAATCAACTGCTTTTACATTGGATAAGTTTGGACAGTACATTTTAGTAAGCTACATTTAAGAAATCATTTTTGTTAAGTACGACCCATAATGCCACTTCTAGGAATATACCAAAATAATCTAAAACATGCGTTCACATAAACCTTTATCCATGATTGTTCATAACAGTATTATTATACCCCAAAAAATGGAAATAACTCAAATGTTTACCAACTAATGAAAACATAAAATATGGAATATCCATTTAACAGAATCTCATTCAGCCATAAAAGGGAATGCACTGTGGATATGTTGTGCTACAACACAGAGGGGTACACCAACACCACTTAACTGTATACTGTAGAGTGGTTAAAAGGATGAGTCTTGTGTGGATTTTATTTCAATTTTTAAATGATTTTTGAAATACTCTAACCTTTTGTTACCAAATAAATATCAGAATAAAAAGATTCTAATTCTAATAAATCATTTTGATAATGTGACTACCTAATTCATTTAAAAAAAAGTATATCCTTTTGAGAAACCTCAAATATACTTAAAACAATTTCACCACTTTTCTTTTAAATTGGCCTCCTCCAGTTCTTTACTTCTCAGCATCTGATAGATATTGCAGTAGCAAGGGAGGGATGGAAAAAGAGTAGGCTCATGTAATTAGGAGGTGGTTCATACTCTGAACTATTTCAAGATACAAAATTCTGTACATTGAAATAACTTTTCAGTATTCTGTAAGTTTACCTTTCAACAAGTCTTTAAAACATGCTGAAAACTACTAAAACTAAGTCTCAATTAGTAGTTTAGGAAAACAACTAGAAAATCTGTGTCATAATAAACATGTTTTAAACGTAAGAGGCCATTCTTCAGGAAAAATGCGTGAAACTGGAGGCTATTAAGACAAATGACATGACTGCTGGAACTTCATATTAAAATGGTCTCTGAAATGGGAAGGAGGCAAGTTACAGAACACTTACTGGAACAAAAGTAATTCATGATAGACTGAAATCTATCTTTTCTTCAATAAACTAATTAGTAAGGGTTTTCTTCCAACTACAATTGTAAGAATAAGAGTTCATCTATTCTTCACCTGCTATAGCTAACCAGCGAAGCAGGGAAGGAAGGTGGAGCAGAGAGTATCAGGGCCCAGAATCTAAATGAGGAAACTATTATGGCTACTGCAAACTTGGACCCCCCAGCAACTCACACTGCACTCATGACTCTCTTCCAAGACCAGCTATAATGTCACAGACAGGTTCCTTCTTTCTCTATGATGCCAAAGAGATTTTTATTTTAAAAGTAGAATGACTTAGGTCATCTTGGATTTCATTTTTCAATGTTCAATAGTTTTCATTGAAGAGATCTTTGATTTCCCTTGTTAGGTTGATTCCCAAGTATTTTAATTTTTTTTTTTAAGCTATTTTGAAAGGGACTGATTTCCTGAGTTCTTCTTCAGTCCTGTTATTATTAGTATATAGGAAAGCTATTGATTTATGCATGTTGATCCTGTATCCTGCCACTTTGCTAAATCTATTTATAAGTTCAAGCAGTTTACTGATGGAGTTTTTTGGATCTTCCAGATACAGGATCATATCATCAGCAAAAAGAGAGAGTTTGACTTCCTCACTTCCTATATTTATCCTTTTGATTTCTTTCTCTTGCCTAATTGCTCTAGCTAGGGTCTCAAGAACAATACTGAATAAAAGTGGTGAGAGCAGACAGCCTTGTCTTGTTCCCGACTTTAATAGAAATGCTTTCAGCTTTTCTCCGTTTAGTATTATACTAGCAGAGGGTTTAGTATATAGCCTTAACAAAGTTCAGAAATGGTCCACTGAACCCCATCTTCTCTAGAGTTTTGAACATAAAAGGGTGCTGGATTTTATCAAAGGCCTTTTCTGCATCCAATGAGATGATCATATGGTTTTTGTCCTTGATTCTGTTTAAGTGGTGGATTACGTTAATTGTTTTGTGTATGCTGAACCAGCCCTGCATTCCTGGGATGAAGCCCACTTGATCATGATGTATTATTTTCTTGATAAGTTTCTGAATATGGTTTGCTAGTACTTTATTAAGGATTTTTGCATCCAAGTTCATAAGGGATATTGGTCTGTAGTTTACTTGATGTATCCTTGTCAGGTTTTGGTATCAGTGTTATGGTTGCTTCATAAAAAGTGGGTGGGAGCATTCCCTCCTTTTCAATTTCTTGGAATAACTTAATAAGGAGAGGTGTTAGTTCCTCCTCAAAAGTGTGGTAAAAATCTGCGGAGAAGCCGTCCGGTCCTGCTTTTCTTCTTTGGTAGACTTTTAATTGCAATCTGGATTTCTGTGCAAGATGACCTAAGAAGATGGAAAGATGTCCCATGCTCATGGATAGGCAGAATTAACATAATAAAAACGGCCATTCTACCGAAAGCTTTATATAGATTTAATGCTATCCCTATAAAGATACCTATGTTGTTCTTTACAGACATAGAAAACGCAATTCTCAAATTCATTTGGAACAATAAGAAACCAAGAATTGCCAAAACACTACTAAGCAAAAAAGATGAAACAGGTGGTTTTGCCATTCCAGATCTAAAACTATACTATAGAACCGTAGTAACAAAGACAGCATAGTACTGGTATCAAGACAGGAAAGAAGACCAATGGAATAGAAGACCCTGAAACAAACCCTCAAATCTTTAAACATCTGATTTTTGACAAAGGGGGACAAAATATTACATGGAGAAGTGACAGCCTCTTCAACAAATGGTGCTGGACAAACTGGTCATCCACTTGCAGAAAATTGAAATTAGACCCATATCTTTCTATTTGCACAAGAATCAAATCAAAATGGATCAAGGAGCTAGGCATTAAACCAGCTATGTTGCAACTGACAGAAGACAAATTAGGTCCAACACTTCAACATTTGGGAGTAGGCAAAGACTTTCTCAACATGTCTCCAAAAGTGAAGGAAGTAAAGTAAAAAATCAGTGAATGGGATGTCATAAAGATAAAAAGCTTTTGTACTGCCAAGGAAACAATCAAAAGAGTCAAGAGGTTTCCTAAGGAAATGGAGAGAATCATGGGCTATGATTCCTCTGACAAGGGTCTCATATCCAGAATCTACAAAATCCTCAAAAATCTCAACTACAAAAACACTAACAGCCCAATTAATAAATGGGCCAAAGAGCTAAATAGAAACTTCTCACCAGAGGACATTGATCAAGCCAATGTATACATGAGAAAGTGCTCTAAATCTCTAGTAATCAGAGAAATGTAAATGAAAACCACATTAAGATATCACCTTATGCCAGTTAGAATGGCAAAGATGAAGAGAATAAACAATAATAGATGCTGGAGGGGCTGTGGAGAGATAGGCACAGTAACACACTGTTGGTGGAGCTGCAGACTGGTACAGCCCCTCTGGAAAGCAGTGTGGAGAATCCTTTAAAAACTAGGGATGAGCCCACCATATGATCCTGTTATTCCACTCCTGGGAATCTTTCCAGGGGATTTAGAATCAGCACATTATAGTGACACAGCAATATCTATGTTCATAGCAGCACAATTTACCATTGCTAGGCTATGGAAACAACCCAGATGTCCCTCACTGGAAGAATGGATCCAAAAACTGTGGTACATTTATACCATGGAATATTACACAGCAATTAGAAACAATGATATTGCAGCCTTTGAAGGTAAATGAATGGCTATGGAAGAAATCATGCTGAGTGAAATCAGCTTAACCCAGAGATCTAATGGTCGATTGTCTCCACTCATCTGTGGAGGTTGGGACTAGACCCTGGCCAGTGAGAAAGTTGGTCTATTATCATATGTT
>PVKS010024126.1:0-31469 GCA_004027875.1 Aplodontia rufa | reverse complement strand
CACCATACAACCGAGCCACCACTCCAGACTTTAAAAAAAAAATTCTTAAGAGGTAAATTTATACCACTGAGAGCCTTCATCAAAAATCAGGAGAGAGTCCAAACAGACTTATGCTCCAACTCAAATCCCTACAAAAAGAGGAACAGTCCAATCCCAAAGCTAATAAAAGACAGGAAATAACTACGATCAGAGCTGAAATAAATGAAATTGAGAACAACAAAAATGCAAAATATCAATAAAACAAAGAGCTGGATCTTTGAAAAAATAAATAAGATGGACAGACTCCTTGCCAACCTCACTAAAAGGAAGAATGAAGTGAAGCAAATCAAAAAGATCAAAGATGAAAATGGAGATATCACCACTGACTCAACCAAAATCCAGAAGATTGTCAGAACTTATTTTGAAAAGATGTACTCTTCCAAGTTTGATAACCTGGAAGAAGTGGACAATTATCTAGCTACATATGACATTCCCAAATTAACACAGGAGGAAATTGAAATTCTAAACCAACCAATCTCAGGTAGTGAAATTGAAACAGCAATTGAGGGCCTTCCACAAAGGAGAAGCCCAGGACCTGATGGATTCTCAGCAGAGAACTACCAGACCTTTACAGAAGAATTAACACTGCTCCTTTGTAAGCTATTCCATGAAATTGAAAGGGTTGGAATCCTCCCAACCTTTTTATGAAGCAAATATAACCCTGATACAAAAATCCAACAAAGACACATCAAGAAAAGAAAACTACAGACCAATATGCCTGATGAACATAGACACCAAAAACCCTTAATAAAATCCTAGATAACTGGATCCAAAAACACATCAAAAAGATAATATGTCACAATCAAGTGGGTTTCATTCCAGGGATTCAAGGCTGGTCCAACATAACACAAATCAATAAATTTAATCCAACACTTGTTTAATTAAGAATTAAAGATAAAAATCATATGATCATCTCAATTGATGCAAAAAAGGCCTTTGATAAAATTCAACACCCATTTAGGCTCAAACCTCTGGAGAAGAAAGGGATCAAAGGGAACACACTTTAATTTTGTAAGAGCCATTTATGACAAACCCATAGCCAACATTATGCTTAATGGAAAAAGGCTGAAAGCATTCCCACTGAATTCAGGAACAAGACAAGAATGTCCACTCTCAACACTCAATATAGTCCTTGAAACCCTAGTCAGAACTATCAGAGAAGAGAAGGAAATCAAAGGAATTCAAATAGGAAAAGAGGAATTCAAGCTATCTCTGTTTGCTGATGACATGATCCTATACCTAGCAAACTCTAAAAGCTCAATCAGCAGACTTCTAGAGCTTATAAATGAATTCAGTAAAGTAGTTGGGTATAAGATCAACACTCATAAATCAATAGCTTTCCTATGCTCCAGCAACAATTCCACTGAAGAAGAAATCAGGAACTCCATCCCATTCACCATAATCTCAAAAGGAATAAAATACTTAGGCATCAATCTAACAGAGGACATAAAGAATCTCTACAATGAAAACTATTGAACATTAAAAAACAAAATTCCAGAAGACCTGAGTAGATGGAAAAACATTCCATGTTCTTGGTTAGGCAGAATCAATATAATCAACATGACCATTTTGCCAAAAGCTCTGTATAGATTTAATGCAATCTCCATCAAGATACCACTGGCATTCTTCACAGATATAGAAAAAGCAATTCTCAAATTCATTTGGAATAAGAGAAGACCCAGAATAGGCAAAAGATTACTAAGCAAGAAAGAGGAAGCAGGTGGTATCACAATACCTAACCTGAAATTATATTATAGGGCTATAGTAACAAAAACAGTGTGGTATTGGTATCAAAACAGACATGAATACCATGGAACAGAACAGAAGATACTGAGACAAACTCTCAAATCTTTAACTATCTGATATTTGACAAAGGGGGCAAAAAACATAGTGTGGAAGAAAGAGAGTCTGTTCAATAAACGGTGCTGGACGAACTGGACAGCCATGTGCAGACAACAGAAATTAGATTCTTATCTCTCACCCTGCACAAGAATCAAATCAAAATGAATCAAAGAATTGGAAATTAAACTAGCAACTATACAATTGCTAGAAGAAAGAAATAGGATCAACACTCCTCAACAACCAAGTTGGCACCACTTCCTTAACAAGACTCCCATAGCTCAAGAATTAAAGCCAAGAATAAATGAGTGGGATGCCATTAAACTGAAAAGCTTCTGCACATCTAAAGAATCAGTCAAGAGTGCCAAGAGAGAACCTACAGAATGGGAGAAAATCTTTGCCTGCTAAAACTCCGACAGAAGGGCTAATATCCAGAATATACAAAGAACTCAAAAAACTGAACACCGAAACCACAAATAATCCCATCAATAAATGGGCTAGGAAACTAAACAGAAACTTCTCAATGGAGGAAGTCCAAAAATCCCTAAATATATGAGAAAATGTTTTACATCACTAGCAATCACAGAAATGCAAATCAAAACTTCAATGAGATTCCACCTCACTCCTATCAGAGTGACAAAAATGAATATGAATAATAACAGATGCTGGAGGGGTTGTGGGAAGAAAGGATGCTATCACACTGCTGGTGGGACTGCAAGCTTGTACAGCCACTCTGAAAAGCAGTGTGGAGACTCCTCAAAAAACTAGGGCTGGAACCACCTTATGACCCAGCTATCCCCCTCCTGGGTATTTTCCCAAAAGAGCTAGAATTGGCATACTACAGAGACACAGCTACATCAATGTTTATAGCAGCTCTATTTACTATAGCTAAACTATGGAACCAACCCTGATACACACACACACACACACACACACACACACACAGTGGACTTCTACTCTGCTATTAAATAGAACAATATCATGGCATTTGTGGCCAAATGGATGGAGATGGAAAAAATTATGCTGAGTGAAATATCCCAAACTCAGAGACTTAAGGGCCTAATGTTTTCTCTCATATGTGGAAGCTAGAGTACAATCTAAGGCATATTGAAAGCTAGCTAAGCTCAATAATAACCTCAACATAGGTGAATTTTTACGTAAGCAGTGAACCATAACTTTGAAGCTGAGGGGAAAAGAGAGGGATGCATGGAGGGGAGGGAGGGATCAGGGTGTTATCAGTGCAGCTGGAGGGAGGGAGTAGGAGGGTTATCAATCCAACTGGGAACCCTCCACTCCCATCAGAAGCCCAACTAACATAGGGGTAAAGTAGTGGAGATGTGGGATCAGGGATTGGTCAAAGGCAGGATACCATGGACTAGGATCAACCTAACTTACTTTGTCCATATCCATATATTCATGAATGTGTAACAACAATTCCCTCCAATATGTAAGACTATGTTGAACAAATTTTAAAAAAAATAAGGATCACTTTTAATTTCTCAGCTCAGTCCCTAAAATCTAGGTGGACCCATCATGATATATTCCAATCCCTGAAAGGGACTAACTGTAAGCCACGGTTACTATATGCAGCAAAACTCGGCTGCATGTTCCAGGGGGAAGTAAAAATACTCCACAACAAGATCAAATTAGCATAATTCACAAGCACAAAATCAGAACTACAAAGAATACTCAAAGACAAACTTCAAATATAGGAAGAAACAAAACAACTCCAAAGCCCACAAAAGAAGGAAATGCATTGAAAGTATAATCTAGTGAAAGATAATCAAGTAAGCACAAAATAACCACAATGGCAGCAAACTGTAATCACATATCTATTCTAACACTGAACATGAATCATCTCAGTGACCCAATCAAAAGACACAGATTAGTGAATAAATTAAAAAACAAAATCCAACATCATGCTACTTATAGGAGATGCATCTCAAGCCAATGACATCCACGGATTGAAGGTGAAAGGATGGAAAAAAGCTTACCAGTCATATGGCCCAAGAAAATAATGTGGACTTGTAACTCTTATGTGCAGCAAAGTTGATTTCAATCAAAAATTAATCAGAAGAGGGATTAGGGATTTAGCTCAGTGGCAGAGTGCTTGCCTAGAATGCACAAGGCTCCAATTTTGGTCCTCAGCCCTGAAAAAAAAAAAAAAGAAGAAAAAAAATTAATCAGAAGAGACAAAGAAGGCCACTACATTTTAGAAAGGGGAACAATACACCAAGAACATATAGCCATAGTAAACATCTATGCCCCAAGCATCAATGTTCCCAAATATATGGAAAAATACTCTATGACATGAAGTCCCTAATACACAACAATACAATAATACTGGAGGACTTCAATACACCTTTTTTCACCAATAGATCATCAAAGCAAATAAACAATAAATTTATCTCCAGCCTAAACAACACTATAAATTAAATGAACTGAGCAGATATCTATAGAATGAATATTCCACCCCAAAACAGCTGAATTTAACTTCTTCTCAGCATCACATCAATCTTTCCAAAATAGACCATATTTGAGCCTACAATAGAACTCTTAACAAATAAAAAAAACTGACATAATCCCATGTATCCTTTCAGATCATAATGGGATGAAGCTAGTAATCGACAGCAAGAAAAATAACAGAAATCACATAAATTCTAGGATATTGAATAATACCCTCTTAAATGAAGACGGTATAAAGAGGATATGAGAGAAAAAATAAGAAATTCTTGGAAATGAATGAGATTGAATACACATCATATTGAAATCTCTGGAACAATATGAACCATTCTTAAATGGAAAATTTATAGCATTAAACGCCTACATCAAAAACTTAGATCTCAAATAAATAAGTTTATGTTCCACCTTTTAACCTTAAGAGAGAACAATCCAATCCCAAAACTAGGAGAAGACAGGAAATAATCAAGATTATAATCTTAATCATAGTCAAAAGAGTCAATATCAGAGCTGAAATCAATGAAACTGAGAATTTTTTTTTTAAAGAGAGAGGGACAGTGAGAGAGAGAGAGAAAGAATCAATTTTTTATTTAGTTTTTCATGGACTTTTGCTGCTCAGACACTTCATTGTGTACATGGTGCTGGGGTTTGAACCCATGTACTCGCGTATGCAAGGCAAGCGCAGTAACCGCTGAGCCACCGTTTCAGCCCCTAGAATTTTTTAAAAATACAAAGAATCAACGAAGAGTTGGTTCTTTGAAAATATGCATAAAATTGACAGACCTCTCATCAATATCACCAAAAGAAAGAATGAAAAGAAGTAAATCAACAAAATCAGAGAGAAAAATGGATATATTACCACTGACCCTACTGAAATCCAGAGGATTATCAGAACCTATTTGAAAAACCTGTACTCCACCAAACGGCATAATCCGGAATACATTGGTAAATTTCTAGACACATACAACATGTCCAAATAGACACAGGATGATATATAAACCCTAAACAGACCAATATCAAGTAATGAAATCGAAACAGCAACAACTTCCATGAGAAGCCCAACTAACATAGGGGTAAAGTAGGGGAAAACATGGGATCAAGGGCACCCAAAGTAGTGAGACCATGGAATGGCATCAGCCTCGGCTTGCTCTTTCATTTTGCGTGTGTTTATGATTGCATGGCAATGATTCGCTCCTAAATGTAAGACTATCTTGAAAAGAAAAAAAGAAGCTTTCCGAAAAATAAAACCCAGGACTTCATGGATTCTCAACTGAGATCTACTACACCTTTAAAAGAGAACTAACACCTTTCTTCATTAAATTATTCCATGAAATTCAAAGGGATAGCACCTTCCAAAATACTTTTTATGAGGCAACCATAACCCTGACTCCAAAACCCAACAAAGATACATTAAGAAAAGAAAACTAAAGACTAATATCCCTGATGAACATAGACATAAAAATCCTTAATAAAGTTCTAGCAAACCTCATTCACAATCAAAAAGACAAGACACCATGACCAAGTGGTCTTCATTCCAGGGATACAAGGTTGGTTCCATATATGCAAATCGATAAATGTTATTCATTGTTTAAAACGAATTAAAGATAAAAACCATATGATCAACTCAATAGATACAGAAAAGGCATTTGATAAAATCCAACATCTATTCATGTTAAAACTACTGGAGAAGTTAGAGATCAAAGGAACTTAACTTTGTAAAGCCCATTTATAACAAACCCACAGCCAACATTACAGTAAATGAAGAAAAATTGAAAGCATTCCCACTAAATTCTGGAACATGACAAGTATATTCATTCTCACTCCTTTTATTTAATATAGTTCTCAAAACCTTAGCCAGAGCAATCAGGCAAGAGAAGGAAATCAAAGGGATATGAATAGGGAAAGAGGAAATCAGACTATTTCTATTTTCCGATAATATAATCCTATGCCTAGAAACCCAAAACTCTCCACCAGAAGACTTCTAGTGCTTATAAATGAATTTGGTAAAGTTTCAGGATACAAGATCAACACCCATAAATCAATAGCTTTCTTATACACCAAGTGCGATTCAGCTAAAAAAGAAATCAGGAAATACATTGTATTCATAATAACCTCAAAAAATAAAATAAAATACTTGGGAATTAATCTAACAAAGGAAGTAAAAAGACCTCTACAATGAAAATTATAGAACATTAAAGAAAGAAACTGAAGAAGACCTGAGAAGATGGAAAGACATCCTATGTTCTTGGATAGGTAGAATCGATGTAGTTAAAATGGCCATTCTTCCAAAAGCACTGTACAGATTCAATGTAATCCCCATCAAGATATCAATGACATTCTTCTCAGATATAGAAAAATCCATTCTTAAATTTATTTGTAAAACTAATAAACCCAGAATAGTCAAAGCAATACTAAGAGAAAAAAAAAGCAGGTGATATCACAATTACTGACCTGAAATTATACTGTAGAGCCGTAGTAACAAAAGCAACATAATATTGGTATCAAAACAGACTTGAAGACCAATGGAATAGAATAGAACACATGAGACAAATCCACAAATGTTCAACCATCTGATATTTAACAAAGGGGGCAAAACTATATCTTGAAGGAAAGGCGATCTATTCAACAAATGGTGCTGGAAAAAACTGGACAGTCACATGATGAAAAATGAATTAGATCCTATCTCCCATCCTGCACAAAAATCAAATCAAAATGGATCAAGACATTAGGCAATAAACCAGCTACCATACAACTGTTAGAAAAAATAGGATCAACACCACCATGTTGATGTAAAATAGTCAAGTTTATATGTTAGACCCACCAAACTCAGAATAACATACAATCTGAGGGATGTCTACTTATGAAAGGAAGTGAGGAGGAGGGAAGTATAAGGAGGGAAAAGGAAGGTTATAAATACTGTATTGATATACTTTACTCCCCTGAGATGCTGAGTAACACTCATGCAGGCATCTGAAACTAAAAAAATTTCATTATATATATATGCAGTGGGGAGGAGGGGAAATGCTGGGTAAGGATTGGGTCCAAATTACACTGTCTTAATGTGTGTATGTATGAAAGTGTAACAACAAATCCCTTTATTGTGTAAGACTATAATGCACAATTTAAAACAGGAAAAAAGAAACGAATAGTGAGAGAGCACGTCATTGCCTTGTCCCTCATCTTAGTAGGAAATAATTCAGATTTCACCATTAACGTGGCTCAGAGGTAGAGCACTTGTCTGGCATGTACAAGGACCCAGGTTCAAACCCCAGCACTCCAGACACAACTAAGTGTCAGAAAAACAAAAGCCAGATAAAAAACATAATGAAATTAACTCTTTCTCTCTCTCATTCTCTCTCTAAAAAAGAAAGAAAGAAAGAAACTCACGGCCACTTTTCCTCTACTTACACCTATTCTTACATAAACTTCCAAGTCTTTACTCTGCTGTATGCATTTAGTAATAGTTAATGTCCTATGAAAGTATATAGATCACCAAGAATCTTGCATCATTTTTAATTTTCTTGATGTTAAGCACAAGTTTATTTCAATAGAAAATGTTCTGCCCATGTTTAATTGTCCCTGTGCAAATATCCAGCTCTTTCCTGTGACTACTTTCCTCTCTCTCTCTAGATTTGCATTTTCTCTGTCTACACTCTGACACTGTCTACTCTGGTAGTGACAGCTGCATTTGCCAACCTGCCTCTGGGGTCACTAACAGCATGTCTTCAGCAATTTCACCTCCCAAATTTATACTAAAGCCCAGAAGAGCAATTTACAGCACAGTTGTATTAAATAAATTATCACATTATTTTAATACTATAACAGTACTAACATCAACTATACAAACTTAAAGTGAACTCAAACTACTATGTAACCTGGAATTATTCTAAATATATAAAAAAGAAATATTGTCCTTAAGGGGTATCTTATAAAATAAAACCAAACTACTATGCCATTAGAAGTGGGGAGGGTAGAATCTATTTCTTCACGACTTAGTATGGTGATGCCAAGAGAATCCAGCTTTGTTTGTTGGTCATTGTTACTTAAGATCCTCTAGCATGCTGAAAATAAAGTAAATATAAATACTGAGCTTGTATGGACATAAATTAGTCCCATACACCTGTGGGTTTGCAATCATTGAGCCTTAGCAGGTAGCAAGAGGTCAGTATTCACTGAATTCTATGAAACCCAGTGAGCCCATGCAGAACTGATTGCCACAGCAGCAGATAAAACAA
Organism: Aplodontia rufa; assembly: GCA_004027875.1. NCBI lineage: Eukaryota > Metazoa > Chordata > Mammalia > Rodentia > Aplodontiidae > Aplodontia > Aplodontia rufa. The sequence goes on along the minus strand of PVKS010024126.1, from coordinate 22,896 downwards.
AACTCCAGAGACAGAGGAGGTCAAGAATGCCCAGTAGTACCCAAGAGGCAGCAGCTACAGATCCCCTCCACATGGTATATTGCTCCTAATGATCAGAATCTGGATTCCGGTATCAGAGACCTGGCAAGCAAATATTTTGCCTGGAGGAAAAAACGTGATCAAGACCTATTTCCCATTCTGTTCCTCAAGAGAGCCTACCACTAGAAAACAGCTATTCCACGCAAGGGGGCTGCCTATTTTTTGTGAGGCAACAGTTGCTTTCATACTCTAAACACAGAATCTCTAAAATGCACACTCTTGTCTCTTCAGCACTAGAAGAAACTCAGCACCAAAACAGAGCAGAAACTTGAAGCCCAGAATGTTTATACATGGCTTGTCAAATATCACAACTATAAATAGAAAGACCAGGGCAGGTCTTCCAGTTCCCTGCCTAGGGTTTTTAAGAATGCACCACATTTCATAAATACCATATCTGCCCTGAGCCTGTCTGGATGGAAACAAATTGCCTGGGTCCTCATCCCACCATGCCACACACACAACTAAAGCTGTGCTGTGGTTTGAGTGTTTGTGTCCCCTCCAAAATTCTTGTTGAAACTTTCTGTCCTTTGTGGTGGTGTTAAGAAGAGGGGCCTTTTGGAAAGTGATTCTGTCGTGAAAGCTTGATTCCTGGGAATGCAACAGTGCCGTATAAAAGACACAGTGGGACCTAGCTCTTCCATCTCTTCTGCTGTGCAAGGATACAGCATTGTTCCATTTGTGTCTTCTGTCACATGAGGATGCAGCGAGAAGGTGCCATCTTCGAGACAAGAACAGCGCTCCCCAGACAGCTGGAACTGCTGGTCACTTGGACTTCCCAGCATCCAGAACTGTTCATAACAAACTTTTCCTATTTATAAAGTACTCCCTCTCAGTTTTTGTGCTACAGCAGCATGAATGAATTAAGACACATCTGGATAATATCTGACATTCAAGACTCCGAACCTTAAAAGGCAAAGATTATGGCATCTGTAAAGAGGATAACCAACATCTAGCATCTAAAACTCTTCAGAGCTTTCCCCAAAAGTATAAAAAGTTCTGACTGAACCCAGGGAGGATCGTAACCTGTCATACTGCAGAAATACCTGTGTGTCATGTTGGAGGTCTTAGCACAGATGACTATTCTACGGCTTGATAGCAGTAGGGGGCTACCTGTCAATCCAGATTACTGGCACTTTTTCTGAAAGTCTCAAATCTAGATTCTAATAGCCATATTCCTAAAGCAGGGCTCTCACCGGAGCACTGGCTTCTAAGTAACTGCTTAAATTTAAGAAATTGAATGAGAAGCTTCCTTTTACAGAGATTTAGGAATCATTAGCATCCATTGATTCCCAAGGGCTTGCACTATCAAAAAGCAATGTTTCTAACCAGTAGTCTGCAAATTATTGATTCATCGAGTATTAAGAGTGCACACTTGGATAAACACTGTGCAGGACAGCAGAATATATGAAGCACACAGAGCACAACATCTCCTCTTCAGAGATGTAAGAATAGGTAGCAAAGCAAATTGAAAGTCTTATGCAAATACAAAGAATCATTTTAGGTAAAGATCTGAGGAATGGAACATTGAGAAATAATTCATGCGTCTGAGAAATACTCTTGACAATGTGGAAAATATCAACTAGATAATAATCCATTTATGCACATTTTCACCAAATATGTATGTGTGTGTGTATATTCTTCAAAACAGTACTTTTTAGAGCTTTCTAAAATGCTAATTGAACAACTATCAATGTTCTAAAGACCTTCCTTGTGCTCAGTACTACTTCAATGGAACCAAGTATAAGTGACAGGTGAGTGAAAAGATAAAAATTTTAAATGAGGGAGAAAGACTCTCTGCTCAGGCATTCCTGACCTAATTAAGTTTCTAACTGAGATGTTTGGACTGCACAAACAAACAACAAAATCGAAATTACCAACATTCCACCAAAAAAATATAACCATGATTTTGTGACTATGTATTATATCTATAAGAACTATGAGCTGTTTTTCAAATATCAACCTAGAAAATATTAATGTGATGTCCAAACTGTATTAGTGAATAAAAAATAGTCCATAAGAGCTGTATAAGTAGTCAGATCTCCTTTGATAATTATGTTGAAAATATTCAGATAGTCATACAGAGGTATAAGAAGCTATATTTTACATTGGGTCCTTTCTTTCATTGTATCTATTTCTATACAGAAAAAGGCTACAAAAGCTTCCATAAAATTAAACTAAAAAATTTACATGAAGATTCAGTAAAAAAAGTTAATTGAAAAGAAAATATGTGCATGATATTTCATTGATCAATAAATTTTGATCAATTTAAAAAACTGGGGCATGTATTATTTTAGGAAATGTTTGTTTTAATGTCTTTAATATTTACACTTTAAAATGAATTTTTTCCCAAGCATAAGACTCCCTTAAGTATGATGAGATAAACAGTGAGTTGCCTTTCTAAAAGTGTAGGTCACTTCAAAAACATATACTTTATCTTTTGATAGATTTAATTTTTAATTGCTATAGTGAGTTGAATACTTCCCCCCCAAAAAAATACTTTTGTCTGTAGAGAACCTCAGATTATAACATTATTTGGAGATAAGGACTTTGCAGATCTTTTTTAAAGAGAGAAGGACAGTAAGAGAGAGAGAGAGAATCAAATTTTATTTAGTCTTTCACATGGCTTTCATTGCTCTGAGATTTCATTGTATACGTGGTGCTGAGGTGTGAACCCATGTCCTTGCACGTGCCAGGCAAGCACCGTAACCACTGAGCTACCACTCCAGTCCCAGGTCACTGCAGATATAACCAGTTAAGATTCAAGATGAGATCATACTGGATTCAGGTGGACCCTAAATCTAGTGAGAGTGTCGTTATAAAAGACAGAGAAGGACACACACATAGAGGGACGAGGCCACATGAAGTGGAGGTGGAGACTGAGGTCATACTCACATGAACCGAGGAATATCAGCAGCTACCAAGAGCTCGCGGAGGCAAAGCAGGACCCTTCCCCAGAGGTTTCAGGGGCGTATGGCTCTGCTGACACATTTTAGGCTTCTATCTAGTCTCCGTAATAAGTTTCTGTTGTAATGCTGATAGCTATTTGACGCAGTCGTCACAGGAAACTAATACAATGAGCATGATCTACTCCAGTGTGCAAGTTCTTTGCAGATGTAAGTTTAACTTGTAGAGAGACAAATTTATTCCCTCTGCTATTAGATCTCAACCTAACACATTACTGAACTGATTGTAAATAATCTGTAATAATAGTGCCCATGAATTAAATCTTCTCCTGAAGTTCTTTAACTTGGGAAAAAGCTAGTTCACCAATAAGATACATGAAAGATGGTTTTATTCACCCTTATTTCTTCATATTTCTTTGTCTGTGAATACTTTCAAGGTTATTTTAAAGTTCAAAGTTAATTTTTCCACATAGTGGACTTCATGAATTATTATTTTTCAGAATACTCTGTTTGATAAGCTCAACAAAGCCTTCACATTTTACCATGCGTGATTATCCATTTGCTTTCTATCTTCATTTTATGTAAATGGTGTTTTATCTTCTCTTGAAAACCGTGAACGAATAAAGAGCAAATTCAGTCCTCCATTTGCCACAGGCAAAGTGATCTCAGCTGTCACTGCACAGGTTGTCCCTGTGACTTTATTTAATTCTCCCCAATATTTTCTGTTGTATATAAAATGATTCAGATAGATTTTGCCATTTCTGTATTCTTCTCCTGCCCAGACACCAAAAGAGACTGACACCATATGAGTTCTCTTGGGATTACCTGCTCCATCAGTGTGTCAAGGACAGCGGGATTCCAGCATTGATTTCCCCTTACGAGCCATTGTTCCTCCCAACTGTATTGTTGTTTTAGGTTGTGAACTAAAGGGCATGTCAGATTTATGTCTAATTCAATGGTCCTAAGCCACAGAAGCAAGAACCTTTTAACAGAATATCCCTTAGAAAATTGTAGAGCTGGTTAAAATGTGCTGCTTCCAAATATTGCCAGACCATATTATACATTCTATGAAAACTAAAACCGAAGTGCTTCTTTCATCCTATCATATGAAATTGATATAAATAAAAGAAATAAACATGGATTAGAAACATGACAGGAAATGCTTTGCTCTTCAGAAACACAGAAGCAGGTCAACGTCTTGAGAAGGTTCTCTTTGTGACCGCCATGTGAGCCTCTGAAACAGAGGTCAGCTTCCCCGTTGTACATTCTTCAGTTACATGAGCACAGGGAGTTCTCATCCTTCCAGAGAGTTTGGTGTCTTACCACTGAGCCTCGGAGCTCTGCCGGATGAGCCCAAATGAATGTGCTCATTGGACAAGGCAAAGGCAACCCCCCCAAAAAAAAATGGTCCCTGCCTTGGACTCCGAGAACATGAAGTGTAGAACAAAAACTGAGAGGACAGGAGGCTGTGCAGAACAAGGCCTTCCTCCACATCACAATCTCTGTCTCTCAAGCATCCCACAGACCATTTCATGGGCAGGAGCAATAGTTGATCCCTCTCACATAAAATTCAGATTATATGCCTGAAATGAAGTCCCAGCAGAATTAAATAGCACCCTGAGGAGTCCTGCTACCTGGAATAAAGTATATTTTTAGTCAATTGATTTTCTTTCTTTTGTCCTATGACTCTTTAGTGATGTAAACTATTACCACATTTCAGGAGGTTTATAGCTCTATTTTACGCTCAGTAGAAACTTAGACTATAACCAGACTCCTAATTGACTTTCATGAATCTTGATAAGATGACCCCATTTTTGAACTTTAATTCTTTCCAACTCCTGCCCTTGACTCCTAACTTCAGCAAATCTGAAGCACTTTCTTGTTTAGAACAACTGTGCTGGGTGTAAGATTATAGCAGTTAACCCAAACGAACACCATTCCTGCCTTTGAGAAAACAGTGTAAATTATAATCTGTACAATAAGAGCCACATACGTTTGCACACAGGACACCTAACCCAGTCTAGGAGCTTTCAACGAGCAACATCCAGAAAACATCTGAAAGGCAATCGAGGTATGTGAACAAGTATTCTTGCAGAGGAGACAGACTGTGTAAATTCTTGGAGATGAGAAATTCATCACAAAATTTCATTAGTTTATTCACAGTCTCAATTTGTCCATGGTGTCTAGATGCCAACTATTGTGGGTGAACTTGAGATGAGTTCTCAGCATGAATTCTACCCCCCCACACACACTAGTCACTAGGTTTCACTACTTTCTCGTGTGCAAACTAGGTATAGGAAAGCAGGATATTTATGTACAAAAATTAAGACTGTAACACGATATGGATCATTTTGTAACTTGCTATAACCCAAGGACAATATTCTTCCCTAAACTTCAATTCTTGGCCACCTGGGACTCTATTAATTATTTTATTTCACTCACTGTTTGAATGGTTCTCTCTCTTCATTAGATGGAAAGCCCTGGATCTCCATGAAAGATAAGTCCTGAGAGCAAACTTGGCTTTGAGCAGCTGTTTCTCTTCTGTAACCTTTTATACTTCATACAATTCCACTTTATTGGTCTCCCTAACAATAGCCTCATTCAAAACACAAAAGCAAAGCAGAAACAATGTTATCAACCATGCGTGCTAAAAGCATGACATCTCCCTACCTCCATATTGGCCTGACCCCTCTCATTTATCATTTCTTGGCTTCACTCCCAAGTTCTTCTAGTCATCCCCTAAGCTACTAGAAAAATATGTTGGACGAGAACTTGGCAAAATGTGGCTCATCTTTAGCTAAATATACAAGTGTAATACACATCCATGTTCAGAATAGAAGTAGGCAGAACTAATTTCACATATACCACAGTGGCACCACATCTGGTCTCCATAAATGTCAGCTCAGGGGAGAATTAGCCTGGAGTTAGCCCAGGGATGAGAAACTCCCATGTGTTCAATTCCTGGCATTTTCTTTCGACTTATAATGTTATGCTTCACAAATATTTTACCCTTTGGCACTCAGAACTCCTTTTCTGCGACAATAATGGTCTCCTGGTCTCCTGGTCTCCATTCTCTCTTTGTGTGGACTTCCTAATTTCTGTGTATAGTTTTCAGTAATTTTGAGAGTGGTTCTATTTGGAGAGAAAGAAGGTATAGACACATTTGTTTTAAACAAAAAGATATTTTTCTTCTTTGCAAAACTACTTGATGAAAGACAGGAGAGAGGATACAAATATTGTCCAGGCAAGTCCATTCTGAATGCCAAAATCTGGTGCTGAAATATGATCATATTTTACCTATCATTCATGACATTTAGTTTTATAGTCCAAATGTTATAATTCTAGAAATTTTTCCAGGAAATATCAAATCCTTGAATTTAATTTTTAAAATTAATAAGCTGCTTTTTCTAAGGCTCAAAGACATGAAAACAGAACAATTGATTTTTTTTGTTCCAACAGTAAATAAATTCTGATTCTAATTACCTTTATGTGCTGCCTGATTTGGAAAAAAAAGAAGCTAACAGCAAAAAAAATTAACATAAAATGAAAATCTGTACCAATGCTTTCTTCAGAAGAGCTCAAAGAAATCTATAAATACTCCCTAAAGCATTTGTGTCTTTCTAATTTTAAATCATGCATCATCAAGAGTTACAAATTGTTCCTTGTAAAAGTACTTCCCATACAAAGTTTAGTATCAGCTCTTATAAGTCATCTCCTATGATTTCTGAATCATTTAGAGAGTAGTTATGCATCTGTGTGTAACTGAACGACCTAAATTACTTTAACTTCTGATTCATCAGGCCCCCATCCTATTTTTATATTTAGCTCTATTTTCTCCCTGAGTTTCAATGTCAACACGATGCAAGGTTATTCCTAAGTAGTCTTCAACCTATAGCTTTGTTGTTTCCTTCCTCAAAGAGATTTTTGCATCTTTTTTTCTTGCTGAGTTTCTCTTGTTTTAAGTTCGAAGTCATGGTTACACCTGGTAAAATACAGGATCTTCAAGCTGGACAGAAATCTCAAGGTTGACTATTTCAACTTCCTAATTAATGCAAGAATATCTTCTTAAACTCCTTTAAGATAAGCCAGGCTTTGAACAGTTCCAGGACAGAGAACCCATTAAATCACAAAAGCAAAAACAAAAATTAATGAAAGGGAAAAAAATTAATTCCAAGACTTTTTCCTTGCTCTTTCTGTACCTAATTAAAAAAAAATATATCCTTCCTCCAGGACTTTGCATGGCTGCTCCCTAAATACAATCAGATCTCTGCTTAAAAGGCACCTGCTCAGAGACCTGCCAATCACTCCCTGTTCTCCTACCCAACTTTATTTGTCTTCATAATACAATCACCTGACTTTACACTATTTGTTTCTTATTATATGATGCAGCACAGAACATATATTCCAAGAAAGCAGGGACTTAATTTTGCCACTGAATCCCCAGCTCCTAGAAATAATGTTATATGGTAAAAATCAGAAATATTTGCTGGTTGATTAAATATTGGACTGAGATGAGCATTCTTATCCACAGGTCTCAATCTGCTTTTTAAAATTACATAAAAGCAAACATTGTTCCACAAAACAGCCAACATTCAAATATCTGAAAATGATTTTTATTTCAGAACTATCACACATCAGGCACTAGAAGCATGATCTTAAATCCAATTCTATCATCTCAAAGCAATGACCAGAGAAATAAATGAGGAGAACAGGACTTGCAGCTTAACAAAAGTAGGGAAAAGATTGTTAGGGGTTAAGTGTTGGTACTGGGTAATGGGAAAGAAATTCAGACTATTACTCTTTCCCTTATTTAAAGAGTATTATAAATTAAAAATGAATCCCTAGACCAGTACTACAACTCTTTAACAGAATCATACTGATTCCAACATGTTATAGGAAAAGTCAGAATGTTAATTCATTGGTCATGAAAGTTTTCCATCTTATCAGAAGAATTAACCTCTAGTCCTTAAAGGGTTTTTTATTTCTAATTTAAAGAGGGAAACAAGATTGTATTCAAAGTTTCTGACAGCTTTGAAATTATCCTGATAACCAACTTGCATGTAGTGAGTAGATGACCATTGCACAGAACACAAGTCTCCTGCTGAGATTGGAGACAAACAGGAACTAAGAATCTGAGGGACGTAAAATGTTCTCAAATTGACCAGAACTTTAGAGACAATACAACAGAGGATGTGAAGAGTCCATTTAGAGGTGTGGAATAAGAGCAGGCGAACAGCTCACAGGTTGGAGAGCTGACTCTGCTGATCTTCTACGGACCAGAAGGAGGAGGAGGGACAGCGTATTGTGAGTGACCAAGGTCAGAGGCTGAGCAAAGCAGAGCCCTGAAACTCTACTAAAATAATGAGGGTGAAATTTGGGTCATGGGGTACATCCATCTTGAGAGGGAAATAATTATTATACCCAGAAAAAATAATTATTATTATACCCAGAAAAGCATTAATGAATTACTCAAACCTAGAGACATGAAAGAGTAAATGAATATGTTTGTTGAACAACAAAATACACTGTAGGGGGTTGAGCGGTGGCTCAGTGGTTACAGGTCTTGCCTGGCATGTGCAAGAATACAGGTTCAAACCCCAGCACTAGGTACACAATGAAGTTTTGGAGTAACAAAAGTCACATGAAAAACTAAATGAAATTCATTCTTTCCCTCTCTCTCTCTCTCTCTCATGTGACTCTTTTAAAAAAAAAATACACTGTAGGACATTGGAGTATGCCTATAATCATTTACATTAATGGGTACATATGATGTGTATTCCTTATTCTTTCCCTCCATTCTTCTTCACTAGTCATGACTCTCAAAGTACGTTTGTTTTTTTTTAAGAGAGAGAGAGAGAATCAATTTTATTTAGTTGAGTATGTGGTGCTGGGGTTTGAACCCGCAGTCTCGTGCATGCCAGGCAAGCACTGTAACCACTGAGCAACCACTCCAGACCCTCAAAGTATCTTAAATTCTGGCTCTCAAAGTATCTTAAATACTTGCTCTAAAAGATAATTACTTCTAAAATCTCAATCTTCTTTGAGGTGTCTTAACTATTGAATTCTGAATTTTTATAATTTGCATTTAGAAAATTTTATTTCCTGTTCAGATATCAAAAAACTGTTACGAGAATGACTGAAGTTGTGAATTGTATATCATCCTGTGGATGGGATATATACACACTTCATGTATTTCCAGTATCTCATAGCTATTTCTTACTAAAGAAATAAATAATTTTTAATAATAGAAGACCAGACTAGAATGGATAAATTAGGTCCACAAACATAATTTTAAGCAGAACTTTAAAAAAAAAAAAAGAAAGAGGAGGACAATGAGAGAGAGAGGAAGAGAGAAACAATTTTATTTAGTTTTTTGTGTGGCTTTCGTTGCTCTGACACTTTGTTGTGTACATGGTGCTGGGGTTTGAACCTACATCGTTGTGCATGCCAGGCAAGCGCTATAACTGGTGAGCCAGTGTTCCAGCCCATTAAGTGCCTCTTTGGCAGATATTTTACTGGAGTTCCTAACAGTAACAAAATTGCAAAATTATTTTACTTTCTTTTCGCTTTTTTCAATACTGGTAGTTGAAATCAGGGGAGCTCTACCACGGAGCTACATTTTTGATACAGGGTCTTACTAGGTTGCCCAGTCTGGCCTCAGACTTGTGATCCTCCTGCCTCAGTCTCCAGAGTCACTTGGATTATAGGTGTGCACCACCACACCAGGCAAATTATTTGATTTTCAGCTACATCTTCTTCCCAAAAACATGGGCAGCCAGTAATAGCAGAAAGTAGAGTATGCATAGCCTGTCGTGTGGCCTACGTTCAGTAACATGGCTTACCTGTGCTCACCTGAACTACCTATCCTCTTTCTTTCTCCTTTAGAAAGTCAGCTGGAGAGATTAAGCAGCCTTCAGCACATTGATCAAATTATTTACATTTTACCTTCTCAATTTTCTCCTTACATTATTTCCATCTTCTCTTTGGAAAACAGTTCCGGCATTGGTATCTCCAACTCATATGACCGCACAACTTTTCCCCGTGTTTCTAATCCTCTTTGCAGGTCTCGTTTGTCATTATTTTCCTTTCTCCAAAACAATGAGCACTGCTCTAAGTACTAGACTGTGACACAGACTTCTTCACCTTTCCTTCCTTACAAAGATCACATCAGGACCCTGTCACCAAAATATTTACAGATTGCAGCAATTCCTTCCTCTTCACAGTCCCAGAGCCTTCGTCCCCCCTGCCAACACTATCTTCCCCTAGATAAAGACATTGTTACCTGGAGGAAACCAGTTTCCTGTCCGCAATGTGCAGAGTCACATCTTGCTATTAGTCACCTAGGATCATCCAAATCTTTTTTTTTTTCCTTTTTATACCAAATCCTACATAGAATGCACCTCCTCGTTCAGTTCTTTGTGGCTTCCTCAGCCAGAACACAAAGTTCAACTTGCACATTTGATGCGTCTTTCGACTTCCCACTACCACATCAGTGCTCCTTTCCCACCTACTCGCTCACTGGCTCCCCTGTTATCTTCTCTAGCATCTCTGGGAGCAGCACGATCCGGATCCGCCCATGTGCCACAGTTCCAAAGCAAAACAAAACTGAGGCCCTGACAAGATAATTATTAAGAGTACAGAACAGAGAGCATTCATATACCCTACATGCTAATGACTCACTGTAGCAGCAAAAAATAACTGATATTTTCACAATAAAATTGGACAACTTCTTGTGAACACTAATCATTTAGGTGAACCCTTGGCTGACTTTCTACTGGACCCCTCTGCATCTGAGCACAAAAGCTTAAGTGGCCTTAGCATTACTGCAAACTGCCCAGGCTACAGGGTGGTAAAACTCAAGACCCTCTGCTTGGCTCCCTCAGGCCTCCTGCTCCAGAACTCAGGCACGCAGCCTGGGTGAGAACGATTCTTTTCCTTGACGTTACTTGGCACATACTTCTTCCTCCTTATTTCACCCTCAACAGATTTCCTCCCCTGAATCTCCCCCTCTCTCTTTCCCATTCAAAACAATTTGTACCAAAGTCAGAAATGAAACTTAGTATTCCACTTAGAGATCCCTGTAATAGATGGAGTATATCAGTGTATGTGCTGCTTTGCAGAATGCTGAGCCATGCCTCTTACTGATCCACTTTGGGTGTCCAGCTTTGTATTTCCTTAAATAAAAAAGCATTATGGGAAAAAACATGCTGAGTGAAACAGCCCAAAAACAGAGATTTAAGAGCCAAATATTTTCTCTGATATGCAGAAGCTAGAGTAAAACCTAAGAGAAGATGAAAGTCATCTAAGCTTAATTAATAAACCCCACCAAAGTTGAAATTTCACATAAGTTGGGGGAACCTAAACTGTGAAGGTGGGGGGAGAAGAGGGAGGCAGGGAGGAGAGAGAGGAGAAAGGGGGTTATCAATATGGCATGGAACACTTGATTCCCATGAGAAGCCAAACTATACACAGGCAGGCATAGAAACTCAGAAATTTCAAAAAATAATATACATGTATATGCTCATTTCTATCTATAGTAGGGGGGTATTGCAGAGGAGACATGAGATCAGGGAATGGATGAAGGGGGAGATCCTAGACTAGGAACCCCCTTAACTTACTTGTCATTATCCATGTATGCATGAACATGTAATAATTCCCTCCAATATGTAAGACTGTGTTGAACAAAAAAAAAATGTCACTGAATATACTCTGAGAAAAGAATTACTCTACCTTTATAGAGAGTCCCCAGCTTTGACAGAAAAAAATGAAAGCATGGTGAGTGGCATTCAATTATAAGGATTTTTTTTTCTTTTCTTAAGAGAGGGACAGTGAGAGAGAGAGAAAGAGAAAATCCATTGGGGGGAGGAGGTTGTTCCTTTTTTTTAGGGTTTTTTGTTGTTGTTGTTGTTGTTTTTAGTTTTTCATGTGGCTTTCATTGTTCCAACACTTCATTGTATATGTGGTGCTGGGGTTCAAACCCGCATCCTTTGGTTGAACCACTAAACTACTGTTCCAGTCCCTCAATTATAAGTTTCTTAAGTAAGAGTCTTAAATAGCCTGTATCCTACAATGTCCAAATATAAGCTAGGCAACTTTTAGGATCCATAATAGAAGACAGAATCCTAGATCTTACAGAAATAATTTGTATTGGTTTTCCACTGCTGCATAATAAAATATCACACACATAGTAGCTTAAAATAATATCAATTATCCCACAGACTATGATTCAGAATCCTTGCACATTTCTTCTGAGTCCTCTCTGATTAGAGTCTCTCAAAATGTGAGCAGAAGTACAATTGTATCCGAGGTTTATGGTCCTCTTCCAGGCTCCTTGGTTTTTGGCAGAATTCAGTTCCTTATGATTGTAGGACCAAGGCCCTGAATTTTCTGATGGCTGCACCTGGGTCCTACCTTCAGTCCAGAGGCCACCCCTGATTTCCTACCACCTGATCCTCTCCACAACACAGCAAATTGCTTCTTCAAGGCTAACACGACAGCTAACCTCTTATTTTGAAACTCTTCCTCTAGTCTGCTAAGACAAAATCATATAACAGATCATCGTATTAGAAGTCATTGGCCTGTCACAGTCAGGTCCCACCTACAGTCAAATGGAGGGAATTGCACAGACACATGCAGTTGGGGTAGAAAGGTGGGGATTAGTATTACCAGGGCCATCTTGAAACTCCACCTACCACAGTGGTTCAGGCAGAAGTTGCTTCCAGAATAGACATGAGTCATCATTTTTCTAAGGTTATCTCAGTTGACAACTGAATAGGTTAAGCAAATTAAAAATGCAGCAATCACTTTTGTCAGTGGACTTTTCCGTACACTGTGACCCCAGTGGGATATTCAAATGGGCTGTGAGAGACCTAATGGGAATTTTTGGTCACAAATTAAATGCTGTTGTGGAAGTCTACAAGAGAAAGAAAATTCAATAGCTTGTGAATGTGCACTAAGAATTTAATGTTTTTACCTAAACCCATTGAGAACTGAAAAATCAACAGCCTTAACCAAGGCATTTGAGTATAAGGGATTCTTTGTGCCAGTTAATTCTTGTTGATCTTTGGGAAGAAAATTCACAAAATAAACCTCCAAACAGCCTAGCTTGAATTTAAGGTTGTTTGGAGCTCGAATTATCAATAGCCTCCCATAAACTCTTCTCTACTAAAATTTTAGACTAAGCCTGAGAAATTACAGTGTTTGAAAGAAAGTCAAATAATAATAGTCTTCCTCATTGTTATTCTGAAAGTTCAGGCTAATAAAGCTCACAACAACTTAGTCTATAATTGCATACACAGAGAAAGATTGATAAACGCTACAGAAACCAATCTAATTTGTGATGCTAGTGTCACATTAAGTAAAATGTACAAAATTTCCACAAACTCTACTAGAGTAAGAGACAGTTTCTTTCCACAATATTTGTGCGTTGAAGTTTAGACACATATGATCAGGATGATGCCAACTAAGTCAATTAACGCAGCAAGCTGATGTCTCCCTGGGTTGCAAGGTTGTACAATGTTAAATAAAAATCACCTTTCCCCAGAGTACTCACCCTAATTCTTTTTCTGCCGACCTCCAGTCCATGCATGCCTACCATTCTGCACATAAGAACTTGGTAGAAGGTGATGCTTCCATGCAAATCCATGAAACACCACCAGGCAGTAACTCAATCCGTATGTTCAACAATCACAGTAGCAGTGCTTCGTCTTTGAAATTGTAGGTGACACATTCATCTTTGGACTTTAAGTCAAACCTTAAGGCAGGTTTCTTTTCATTAGTATTTCTTCCACATCATTTTTACCAGTTGAGTGATAGCCTAGAATTCTGGCAGCTTTTCTCCACCTCTGCATAGGTTTTGGAAGCTCTTTCTGTACCTTGGAAGCCACCACTGTGGCATCTCTTTCCAGTCAAGGTCTGTAGGAACTCATGAGCCCGAGAAGATGCTGGCCATGGCTCCAAGCACAGCCTGGCTCCCTGGCATTGTTGGTGGCTGTTCAGGAACTTCTCAACAGTGTCCAGCTCTCTCCAGCATTATCCAAATACATACAGGCTTCCTGAGGGCTTCTGCAGCCCATTTGACTGCCTTGCTTTCTTTTCTGTGTTCTTAATGTCTATAATTTTTGTGCAATAGTAAATCTAAAAATTAACTTGAGATCATTCCTATTAAGTATTTGGTTGAAGGTAATATTAAGTGTGTATCTTTTATTTCATACCTGTACAAATCACTAATTCTGAATCTTGTCTCTGGGAATCTATAATCCAAATTCAATTTCAGAAGAGTAAGTCATAGTACGCAGAAAGCAACACAAGCATATTTTTCTGTGCACACAAATATTCCAGAAGGTTATATGCAAAAAAAAATAATTACCAATGTCTGCCTTTGGAGAGGAAAACCAGAGATTTGAAGATGGAATATGTATCATATACATTTGCTCTATTTGAAATTGTTCTGTTCATTCATTTTGTAAGCATTTGGGGAATTTCTTTCAATTAAACATGAAAATGCAACTAAAAATTATTGAATACTCATAGCCCAGTGCTGGTTATATAAGAGGGGAATGGATAAGTTCATCAATGTAAACTGACTTGAGTTGGGGTTAAAGTGATAACTCCCCTTTGTGTACCAAGGAGCATTTCTTCTTCATTTAACTAAACCCTTGCTAAATACTCTTCTGGGTACTATGAAGATTCAAACAAAATATTTCTCACCATTGTTGTCCTCCAGGTAGCAGAGATATGACACATGTACCAGTGAGTACTAGTTAAAGCAATTAATGGCTAAATGCAAGAGTCTTATTTTCAGGACCAAATGCACAATTGTTAGAATCAAACAGCTACGGGTTAAACTGTGTCCCTACTAAAAAGATATGTTGGAGTCATAAGCCCCAGTACCTCAGAACACAACCTTAATTGGAAATAGAGTCTTTACAGTGGAATCAAATTAAAATGAGCTCATTAAAGTGAGCCCTGATCCAATATGATCAGTATCATAAAAAGGGAAATTTGGACACAGACACACATAAGGGGAAGATGACATGAAGACCCAAAAAGAACTTCACTTACAAACCAAGATCATGTAAGGCTCACAGGAATTAGAGAAACCTGAAACAACTTCTCCCTCACAGACCTCAGAAGGAACCAATCCTGTCTGCATCACGATTTCTGACTTCCATCCTCTAGAATTTTGAGATATCGAATTAATTTATTATTAATTAGTTAATAATAAACTAACTAATGGTTACAATGAAATTGAATTTATCCTTCCCACTCAACTCCCAAAATAGCCTTGAAAGTAGAAAGCTATATTGACAAAACTCAAGCTCTCCGGCCCTAGGGCTTCTCAGAGGACCAATGCCACTCGGGGGATGTTGGGCAACATCTGGAGACATTTTGGGTTGTTAAAACAGGGGGAATAGCTGCTGGCATCTGGTGGGCCTAGAGTTCAGGAATACTGCAGAACATTCTCTAATGCAAGCCCAGCTGTTCACAGCAAAGAATCGCGTGGCCCAAAATATCAAAATTACTAGTTGCTAAAATTGGTTTCTGATGATATCATACAAAATTTTTCTTTACACATAATATATTGCTGTTTTCATTCAACAAATTATAAGGAGGCTTCTGTAGTTCATGTGCCCATAAAGAATCATTTCTTAAAAAATGTGTTTAGTGCCACGAACAGCCAGTGTAATGTGGCACACCATACACTTTGGTGGCACTCCTGTAGGTATTGTGCCCCTGTCTGCCTACTGTACCCAGTTTATTTCACACATGAGAGGTTCACCACTCTGCTTCAGTTTTGCAGTCTGGCTAAAGTGATTTATCACTCCTTCCATGCCATACCTTCTAAATCACCTCTAATAAATTAGCCTACGTCTGAAGAAAGCCAACTGCTTAGAAGCTGGTTTTGGATTCCCTATGATTATAAACCTTATGGGAGGTAAACCAGGCTCAGAGAAAAGAAATGAACAGACAGGCTTCTGCTGTATTCCAATCACTGCAACTAAGGTCTGCCTGCGCTTCCACGCAGACTTCCTCAGATAGCCTGTCTGTCTCACTAGTCCACAAAGGGATTAAAGCTTTTTATTCTCCATTTGAAATATATTTAAATCCTTTTGTTCAGCTGTCACAAAAGTAAAAAAATGAATTTTTCTTTAAACACTATATATTTTAACAGGTTTTTTTTCTTTGATGAGGTTTAGATTCAGATCCCAACTTGAGGTGGCTGGTGAAAAGATGTCTTGTGGTTTCATATAAATGCCCAATAGTCTTTTATCCCCATTAACTATTGTATATTTGAACTTGATGGACAGTTTTTCTTAAAAAGAAAAGAGATAGGCAGGTCCTAAATGTCCCATAGATCTGAATGAAACACACCAGTGGCTTTGCTACATGCATATTAATGTTTAGCTCTTTATTTACCAGACAATTTCAGAAGATATTTGACCAAGAGGAATCTGTCCAAGCAGTTCATGCTGCTGATGAAAGGGGCCCTTTTCTTCCACATAAATGTTTTAGAGCCACTGGCCTGATTAACAATAACTTAGCTGATGGGTTTAAATATTAAACTCCACAGGCTAATGATTTGTTGAAAACAAAAGGAATTGAATGCATTTAAAAACACAGTTGAGGGGCTGGAGCGCTGGCTCAGTGGTTTCGGTGCTTGCATGGCAAGCGCGAGGACCCGGGTTCAAACCCCAGCAGCACGTACACAACTAAGTGTTGGAGCAACAAAGACCATGTGAAAAACTCAATAAGTTGTTTCTCTCTTCCTCTGACTCTCTCACTGTCCCTCTCTCTTTAAAAAATAAATACATAAAAATAAAAAAAATAAAAACACAGTTGAACTATATTAGGTCCAGCAAAACCACATCATGAACCAAGATCTTATAACTTCATATTACATTTCTACTTGAATATGATGGCATTGGAAGACATTACGCTAAGTCACATGAAAACTTGACATTTTCTTGCATGCAACCCCTGAGGCAGGATGTCCAAATTTTTGTCATATATGCTTATAAGCTTTTGCTGCAGCCTTGGTATACTACAAATAAAGGAAAAAAGAAATTTTAAATGCCCCCTAGAGAAAAGCTTATATGTGCCTGTTGTTTATTTATTTGTTTGCTTGTCTCCTGGAACCATGAGCTCCTTGAGGTCTTCTGTCAAAACACCAGTTTAGTTTCAAAAACATAGGGTTTCCTTGTGGAAAATAAATAAATCCTTTCACCAGCACTGAGTCAGGAATAAAGTGAAGGATGACAGAGACATGTGGAACATGTAAATTTTCATGAATGTTGTCAGTATCAATTTGGTGTGATAAGGAAGAGAGAAATTGCGGTAGCACCAGAGAGACAGAATTATGCGGCAGAACTGAAAAGTGGATCCGAGACTGAAAAGACAATACCATGTGGTATCAAGCCCAGAAAGGGCAGCCTGTAGGGGAAAGAAATCTGCAAACATTTTATTGTAGTAATGCACACAGGGCAAGAAGGGGTTGCAAGAAAAGGAGAGTTTCAAAGGAAAACCGTCAACCAAAAATAAAACGGACGGGACAAAGAGCTGCAAGGGTCCACAGCAAAGGCAGTGAAGCCTGAACAGACATCGAATGCACCTCAACAGGAATCTGAAAGCACTCTGCAATGCAGAGAAGCCCAGCCCCACAGATAAAGATCGGCATGTCACCAAAGCAGCTCTGGAACGCCAGCATCGCCAAAAGGGTTTATTCTGTTAAGAACAGTAGATACAGAACTACCTCTATAAACTTCCTGATGAGAAGGTATTAATGCTTTTTGGGGGGTCAGGCAGAATTGAACCCAGGGCTCCATATCTACTAAAGCATTTGCTTTACCCCTGAGCTACACTCCCAGTCCGAAGGATCAATAATTTAAAACTAAGCCGATACCTTTAGACTATAGTTCTAACTTATTCATATATTTAAGTGATGTTCTTAGTCAATCTGATTATTGTCAGATTTTCCTTTTTGCTTTATTTTATTTTTTGGTACTGGAGATTGAACGAAGTGACTATCTCTGAGCTGCATCCCCAGTTCTTTTTACATTTTATTTTGAGACAGTGTCTTGCTAAGTTGCTGAGGCTAGCCTTGAACTTGCCATCCTCCGACCTCCGCCTCCCAAGTCACTAGGAATTGTTGAGATGATAGGCTTGAACCACTATCCGCAGTGCCAAGTTAGCCCTTTTAATTAAAGCTATCATTTCTAAATCTCTAATCAAGTTAACATCTAAAGTAGAGATATTTGAGTGGAGACTTTTCACATCAGTGATGCTAGATAGCCATGCTACTTTGATTAATTCTCTTTACACCCTCACCTAATGACTTAGAAAAATAGATGGTTAAATAACTAGTATCCCCAAATCCCAAGACAGCTGGCTACATGAAATTTTGTTTGTTAGGTTCCCCCACACACTTCACTTGATAATCTCCTTTCTGAGGAAGGTGATGAATTCTCAAACATCACGGGGATGGAGCTGATTTGCTTGTTTCTGCTGCACCCTGCTCCAGATTTTTCTTATCTTGTCGATTAGAGTCAAGAATTGCTCCATGGTAGCTGATAACATGTGTATTATTTCTGGCACAATACTAAAAACAACATGGAAAAGTTCCATCTGGGTTCTTCACAGACAGTGGAAGCATTCTTGGGCAAATATTTTATACTCCTTCAGGGCCATTTTTAAAAACAGCTATTTATTCATTCACTCATCTCCTATTTATTGAGTTAAAACCTATCGTCTGGCAAATTCAAGGCAGTTTTTTCTGTCCACCTTGGATCTGGACTCCCATTCTAAATGCTGCTCCTCTACATTTTTAAAACCACAGATAAGCATAATCTAAATGCTATTTACATTAAAAGGAAGGAATAATCACTTCTAAATGGAAGTCTAGGAAGAAAGCCCAAAAGGAGAGATGGAATTGGTTGGGCCTCAAAAGATAGAAACGTGAAGGGAACCAATATCTGTGTGCCTCCCATGAAAAGACTGTAATATTCAAATTGCAGAGTTTAGAAAGGAAGTGTTCAGGAAGGAGACATTCTGCAGGACATGTGCAGAGAGAACAGAAGAAATAATGCTCTCAAGGGGACTGGGGCTACCAGGAAGCCAAGCCCTCCTCAACCACCTCAACTATACTTCGCAGGCAATTAAGAGCGAGTGGACACTGCTGAGAAAAGGGCTGCCTTTAAAAGGAGATTTTAACAGTATTTTGAACGCATCAGCAAGATGCATCCTGTAGGTACAAACTGCAGTGAGTGGACCAGCGTAATAACCTAGGTGTAAAGTTTTATTGGAAACAAAAAAAATGAACACTTGGTTTAAAAGTTGTTGATGATAAGATCATCACTGTGTATTCATAGTACCAACAAATTGTATAAAGACACAATATGCCTTGCTGGTAAGCAATCAGGGATTTAGGAGGTGGGTCAGGAATTCACAACTAACAAGGATAATCATGGTCATTGCTGTGGTATCAAGACCAAATCTAGGACTGGAGTGGTGGCTCAGTAGTTAGTGATTGCCTGGCATTTGCGAGTACACAGGTTCAAACCCCACCACCATGTACACAACGAAATGTTCAAGCAATGAAAGTCACATGAAAGACTAAATAAAATTGATTCTTTCTCTCTCTCTCTCTCTCTCTTTCACTGTCTCTCTCTCCTAAAAAAAAAAAAAATCAAATCTAGCTTGGTATCATGGTGGCACCAGCCCCTTAGGAGGCTGAGAAAGGAGGATCTCACATTAAAAATCAGCCTCAGCAACTTAGAGATGCCCAGAGCAACTTAGAAAGACTCTTTCTCAAAATAAAATACAAAAAAATACCAGACTGGGATGTTGCTCAGTGGGTAAGCCCCATTGGATTCAATCCCTGGTCCAAAAAAAGAATGAGCAAGTCTATGTGACCACTGGATTTTACTGGTGACAATAAGAGAAAACTAATGAATGGGAAGAAAAAAGAGGAGGAGGGGCAGAGAAAAACTGTTGAAGAAATTTAAAAGAGAAAGGAAAAAGTAAAACTCTTTGGTAAAAGGTGAATAGTGAATTTCTTAAAATACACCTACCTGATCAAGATTTAAGTGAAGGGAGAAAACCTAGTGTTTAGGGACAAGAAAGGCTCCAGCAAGAAAGCAATTAACCAGATCAAATTAAACAGATAAAATCTAGTAATGAGTATTTGCTAAGCATTATAATAAACAGGAAACTATGCTAAATAATGGAGACATACAGATGAAAATAAATAAATCTTGTCACCACAGAATTTATAATCACACAGAGAAACAGGACTAACACACAATTATAATTCAATAATGACTTTAAGTTATTTACCAGTTGTAGTGAGAGCAGAAGAGGAGCCAAAGAGTGCCTTGGGGAGTTTTGGAAGATGACAGGGATGCATTTTCTCTTTTCTCTATTAATTGCAGAATAATACCCTCTCCATCAGGTCCATATGTTTGAATACAGTGAATCATGGTCTTCAGCTCCAGGACAAGCCCATGGCCCCAGAGGTTGCCAATCAGAGTAAGACACCCTCAGCAATTGATCTGGGATGGATTAGCATGCAATCCAGGTGAGGCCAGTCAAAAATCTTCCCCAGAGCTTTTATCAATTTATGAAATGGTATCTTTTACACATATGGGAAGTTTGTTGGATATCAACAGTCAAGCTAAAAAGGAAGAATGGGTAAGGTGAGGGAAGGAGAGCAGTGAGGAGAGAAACAGGGAAGGATGAAAGGAGAGAAGGATGGAGACAACCAGGAAAGAAGGATAGAAGAAAAACAGAAACCAAGTCTAGTTGTGAGAACCATCATTTAGGATGATGAGGTCCCCAAGACCATAGAGATAAAGGGCTAAGGAAAATATTAAAGGTCTTCCCTGTCCATGCACCTGTCATGAACTTCGCACATCCTGGATGGAACATCTAAGAGATGCTGACTTCTCTGTGGGTCTGACTCAGTCACAAGAACTCAGATTTCTTCACTCATCTCAAGGCCATCACTCCCTCCTTCCAAGATCTGGCCAATCCTAGGGGGATGAAATATCCTTAAGGGGATCACTAGGTCACTGATGCTTTCCTTGCTCTAATTTGAATTTCAGAAGCCCCACTAGGAATAAAGCTTTGGAGTCTTACTCATGGAGAGGATGCTCTGCCCAGGACTTCCCACCTGGGACCCTGAATGGCTACTCTATGACTCCCCAACTACATGACTTCAATTGTTAGTGTTTCCCCTGATCTGGTGATGTATTTTCTTCTCTTTCTCTCTTGCCTATCACTTTTGCTTTTGTTGATGCTTCCATATTATTACTAAAATAAATGTTACCTTGTATAAAGAGAGTGCCTTTATTATCTATCAGATCTTACCTACCTGTCAAATTCAGCAGCTGCACATGTACCTAACATTTTAATTCCAGGAGAGAAGGATGGAAAGGAGACTTTTGATATAGATGCTAAAGTTCTTGATAAATAGGTCACAGTAGAGGTCTTTGGAAGGGAAGGTAGAAGGTTATCTAGTTGGACTTCTGGAATCTTAAAGAGGAGCAGTTTATTCCCCTCGTTAACACAGGAGGATATGGAAAATCTAAACCAACCTATCACAGAAAACAGAAATTGAAGCAGCAATCAAAGCTCTCCCAAAAAAGAAAAGCCCAGGTCTGGATGGATATACGGCAGAATTCTACCAAGCCTTCACAGAAGAACTAACACCAATCCTCTTCAAGCTCTTCCAGGAAACTGATAGAGTAGGATTACTCCCACACACTTTTTATGAAGCAAATATTACATGGATTCCAAAACCCAACAAAGACATGTCAAGGAAAGAAAACTACAGACCAATTTCCCTGATGAACACTGATGCAAAAACCCTTCATAAAATTTTAGCTAACTGGATACAAAAGCACATTAAAACAATAATTCATCATGATCAAGTGGACTTCATTCCAGGAAAACAAACCTGGTTCAACATACGCAAATCAATAAATGTAATTCACCACATAAACAGAATTAAAAACAAAAATCATATAATCATCTCAATTGATGCACAGAAGGCATTTGATAAAATTCAACACAACTTTATGCTCAAAACTTTGGAAAAGATAGGGATCAAGGGAAGATACTTTAACTATGTCAGAACCATTTATGACAGACCCATAACCAACATTGTCCTCAATGGAGAAAAACTGAAAGCATTTCTACTGAATTCAGGTACGAGACAAGGCTGTTCACTATCCCCACTCTTGTTCAACATAGTTCTTGAAACCCTTGCCAGAGCTATCAGGCAAGACAAGGAAATCCAAGGTATTCGTATAGGAAAAGAGGAAATCAAGTTATCTCTATTTGCGGACAACATGATTTTATACCTAGAAGACCCAATAACATCGGCCAGAAAACTCCTAGAGCTCATAGGAGATTTTAGCAAAGTAGCTGGCTACAAGATCAACTCCAGCAAATCGCTAGCATTTCTTTGCACCAACAACAAATCCGCAGAAGAAGAAATCAGAAAATCTCTCCCATTCACAATCACTTCCAAAAGAATGAAATACTTGGGAATTAACCTTACAAAGGATATTAAAGACCTATTCAAAGAAAATTATCAAACACTAAAAAAAGAAATTACAGAAGACCTGAGCAGATGGAAAAACATTCCATGCTCATGGTTAGGCAGAATCAATATAATAAAGATGGCCATTCTACCCAAAGCCCTGTACAGATTCCATGCAATCCCCATCAAGATACCTATGGCATTTTTCAGAGATATAGATAAAGCAATTCTCAAGTTCATATGGAACAACAGGAGACCCAGACTAGCCAAAACACTACTCTATAGAAAGGAAGAAATAGGGGGTATCTCAATCCCTGACCTGAAATTATATTACAGAGCTGTAGTAGCAAAAACAGCATGGTATTGGTATCA
>PVKS010024125.1:0-31501 GCA_004027875.1 Aplodontia rufa | reverse complement strand
TTTTTCATGTGGTCTTCATTACTCCGAGACTTCATTTGTGTACGTGGTGCTGGAGTTTGAACTTGCGTACTCGTGATTGCCGGGCAAGCGCCTTAATCACTGAGCCACTGCTCCAGCCCCACCAAATGGTTTTTGATGACACATAACTAACTGTGTACTGCTTGGGGCTGGAGTGCACTCAGTGGTTTAGCGTGTTTGCCTGGCATGTGAAGGACCCAGGTTCAAACCACAACACTATACACACAACTGAGAGCCAGAGAGGCAAGACTAGATGAAAAAATAAATAAAATTGATTCTTTCATTAAACAAACAAACAAAAAACAACAAAAAACCCAGAGCACTGCTGGCTTAAATCCAGTTATACTGAATACATAAATCTTTACAGAAAAAGGCGTTTGCTATATTCATCATTTTCAGAATCTATAGATTAATCTTTTTGTTAGCTAAGCACACAGTAAATGTTATACCATATTTTGTATATTTAATATTGCCATTATGAAACGAAAAACATAAAGGATCCCATAAAAATCAAAATATATATTTCCCATCCAAAAATTATAGGTATATATGTGCATGTTTGTGTGTGTAACTGAACCCAGGGATGCTCTACCACTGAGTTACACCCCCAGCACATTTTTGTTTTGAAACAGTCTCACTTAATTGCCAGACTAGCCTCAAATTTGCTATCCTTTTGCCTCAGCCTCCCAAGTTGCTGGGATTACAGGTATGCACTACTACACCTGGCTTCTATTCTTATTTTTTGAAAGTCTATACATGAAATGATAGAAGTTTATGATGCTTGATGTGACATGATTGTACTGATATCACTGCACTATTATGAAGGACTTTACATCATTACTTTTGAAAACTGAAGCCATAAAGCCTAAAGATATTTTAGTTTGGAAAAATCAGTCTATACTCTCAATCCCAAAAAGACTAATCTTTTTATTTTATTTAGTTTTTCATTGACTCTTCTCTGACACTTCGTTGTGTATGTGGTGCTGGGGTATGAACATGTGTCCTTGCACATGCCGGGCAAGCGTATAACTGCTGAGCCACCACTCCAGCCCTCCTTTTTCCTCTTCGAGATAGATACTTAACTCTGTTGCAGGCTGGCCTGGAACTTCTGGGCTCAGGCAATCCTGCCTCAGCCTCCTGAGCAGTTGAGACTACAGGTGTGCACTACCATTCCTGCCTTCCCACACCTCCCCCCCAATCAGATTATTCGCCACAGTTTTTTAGAGGGTGGGGTTCAGTAGTATTTGTACAAATCAAAACAAAACCCAGGGGGCTGGAGCGGTTACAGCACTTGCCCGGCATGCGTGAGTACTCGAGTTCAAAACCACGTACACAACAAAGTTTCGGAGCAACGAAAGCCACATGAAAAACTAAATAAAAATTGTTTCTCTCTTTCTCTCTCTCTCACTGTCCCTCTTCTTAAAACAAAACAAAATAAAACAAAAAAACCCAGAAGTTAGGGCTGGGGATGTAGCTCAGTGGTGGAGAGCTTGCCTAGGTTCAATCCCCAGCAACATACACACACACACAAAATCCAGCAATTATATGTTCAACAATTTTTATTAAGAACTTGCGGGCTGGAGCGGTGGCTCAGTGGTTTCAGCGCTTGCCTGACAAGCACGAGGATCGGGGTTCAAACCCCAGCACCACGTACACAACTGAGTGTTGGAGCAACTGAGGCCATGTGAAAAACTAAATAAAGCTGTTTCTCTCTTTCTGTCTCTCTCACTGTCCCTCTCTCTTAAAAAAAAAAAAAGAACTTGCTGCAGTATACCCCTGAGAATCCAAATAATACTCGTACAATCATTTAATTCTGGAAAATTCACAGTCTAAGCATTTATGTCACTTGCAGGGGCAAACTATAGAAATATCAAGAGTCTCAGGTGTGGATTATGGGGTAATTCTGGTTTAAGAACAAACGGGCTGGAGCGGTGGCTCAGCAGTTTCGGCACTTGCCTGGCAAGCACGAGGACCCGGGTTCAAACCCCAGCACCACGTACACAACTGAGTGTTGGAGCAACTAAGGCCATGTGAAAAACTAAATAAAGTTGATTCTCTCTTTCTCTGTCTCTCTCACTGTCCCTCTTTCTTTAATAAAAAAAGAACAAATGTACATCATATTGTTACTTTATGTGCATTTATTACTGTACAATAATTCAACTCCTTAATAAAAACTTAAAAAATAAAAAAAAGAACTTGGAACAGGGGGTTGGAACCTTTCTGGCACTTGCCTGGCGTGTGCAAGGACGAGAGTTCAAACCCCAGCACCACATAAACAAAGAAGTGTTGGAGCAACGAAAGCCACATGAAAAACTAAATAAAATTGATTCTATCTTTCTCTTTTTCTCACTGTCCTTCTCTTTTAAAATAAAATAAAGGGGCTGGAGTGGTGGCTCAGAGGTTAAGGCTCTTGACTTGCAATCGCCAGGACATGAATTCGAACCCCAGCACCAAATAAACAATGAAGTGTCTGAGCAATGAAAACTACATGAAAAACTAAATAAAATTGATGCTTTCTCTCTCTCTCTCTCAAAAATAAAAATAAAATAAAATAAAATAAAATTCTGAAATCAAGCTGGGTGTAGCGGTGTATGCCTGTATTCCCAGTGACTCAGGAGACTAAGGCAGGAGGATTGCAAATTTGAGACCAGCCTGGACAACCCAGGGAGACCCTGTCCCAAAATAAAAAATAAAAAGGACTAGGATTGCAAAAAAAGAAGACGAGGGATGTAGCTCAGTGGTGGTAAAATACCTTATTCTGGGTTCAATCTCTAGCATCAATAAATTAAAAAAGAAAGACACACAGATAGGCTGGGTGGAGTGCCCCTGGGTTCTATTCCCAGAATCAATAAAGGAAAATAAAAATTAAAAAAAATCAGAAGTGAGAGGACAAGGGGGATCATTTCTAGTTTGAGGATCAGTCCCTCGCCAAAAAAAGAAAAAAAGAAAAAATATATATATTCTGAATTTGAAGACTACCTTCCAATTATCTCAATAGCTTCCAATTTTTTTCAACCATCTATATTTCTATAAAATTAAAATATCTAAATAGATATATTTTTTAAGAGAGAGGGACAGTGAGAGAGAGAGAGAAAGGGAGAGAGAGAATCATTTTTATTTTTTCATCTGGACTCTGTTTCTCTGACCTTTAGCTGTGTATATGGTGCTAGGGTTCAAACCCTGGTCGTTGTCCATGCCGGGCGAGCACTTTAATTGCTGAGCCACTGGCTCCAGCCCTGCCTGGAATTAAGTTTTATGGAATAAAAATCTTTGATTCTATATTTGCTTTTCTAGTAATTCCAAAGTAGCAAAGTAGCAAAACCAGATTAAACGATTTCTATTTTTACAAGTATTTGGGCTATAAACTAAGTTATTCCTTAGTGTCTTCATTTATTTTCTCTTAATAAAATCTATGTTAACAAAATTTTCTTTCAATATACCTCAACTCTGAATTTTTTTGTTCCTGTAAAAATGTGAAATATCATAAGCCAAACTAGCAGCTTCAATAAGTTCCAATGAACTGCTTTTTTTTTTTTTTTTGCTTTACGTTATTTTAAATAAATGAGAAAGAATGACTCCTAAGAAACTCAGCTTTTTCCATCAAGCTTTTCTCCTCATTTTGTGAGGATGAGCTAAACAGATAAAAGCGGGGTGGGGGAGGTTGGAATAGTGGCTCAGGGTAGAGCACTTGCATAGCATGCATGAAGACCCAGGTTCAAACCCCAGCACCACATACACAAATAAAAGGCAGATGAAAAAAAAATAACATTGATTTTTTTCTCTCTCCCTTAAAAAAAAAAAAAGACAGATAAAAGGCACAGGGATACTCATAACCACACAATATTGAAGGCTGAGTCCTATAACTGTAGTTATTTCAAAATTTCAAAGTAAAGATTCATCTGCAGAATCTCCCCCAACCCAGAGACCTGCTATTCCCATTACTTTTGTTAGTTTTTCAAGCATACCACTGCTAAAGCTATTTTGCAAGGAGCAACAGTGTTGGAATTAATTCTATGGAAAAATTCCTGTTTCTTTCTTTGTTTTTTTTAAAGAGCCAGAAGGACAGTGAGAGAGAGAGAGAATCAACTTTATTTAGCTTTTCATCTTTGTTTTCGTTGCTCCAACACTTAGTTGTGTATGTGGTGCTGGGGTTTGAACCCAGGTCCTTGTATATGCCAAGCAAAACCATAACCACTCCAACCCCCAAATTCCTGTTTCTTAAATGTTGCTCAAATGAACATTTCAACTCTACATAAAAGGGAAAAGTCCAAGCCAGGGATAGTCACTGTGTCACAAATGAAAAACATGTCTTTTTTTCTAGACAATTCTTATAGAATATTTCAAGAAACGATCAATAATAGAAGTGGGTAGGGGCTGGAGCAGTGGCTCAGTGGTAGAGTGCTTGCTTGGCATGCACGGGGACCTAGATTCAAACTTCAGCACCACATACACAACTCAAATGTGTTTGAGAAAAAAAAGTTTGACTCTCTCTTAAAGGAAAACGATATTTGAACTGAGTACTTAAACTTCTTTTCAATCTGTATGATTAAAATATATATACTTTTAATACCTTCCAGGGGCTGGAGTGGTGGCTCGGTGATTACGGTGCTTGCCCGCATGCTCAAGTACATGGGTTCAAACCCCAGCAACCCACATACACAACTAAGTGTCAGAGCAATGGAAGCCATGTGAAAAATTCAATAAAAATTGATTCTTTCTCTTTCTCTCTCTCTCTCTCTCTTTCTCTCTTTAAAAAAAAAAATACCTTTCAATTATCTCAATAGGTTCCAATTTTTCTTTCAACCTCCTGTATTTCTATAAAATTAAAATATACAAATAGATACATTTTTTTTTAAAGAGATAGGACCGTGAGAGAGAGAGAGAGAAAGAGAGAATCAGTTTTATTTAGTTTTTCATTTGGCCATTTTGCTCGGATACTTCATTGTGTACGTGGTGCTGTGGTTTGAACTCGGGTCCTCATGCTTGCCAGGCAAGTGCCGTAACCACAGAGCTACCACTCCAGCCTCAAATAGATACATTTTCAAGAAAATCTAACATAAAGTTAAAAAGCTAATTTGAAACAACAAATGAAATATCTCTAAACATTTACACTGACTGATTGATCGCCTAGTAATTTGAAATTTAATTCATTACTTTTAAATTTTTAATTTTTTTCTTTTCATTCTCTCTTATTCTAAATTCTGTATGATAGTAGTAACTTCTTGACTAAGTACATACAAAGCACAGGGATGATTTTAACAGAAGGAAATCTTTTATGAAAATGAGCTGTTTTACTTGAAGAGTAGAGGCAAATTTCTTACAGTTTTTAGTCAGGACTTTGGCTTATGTTAATGGTAGCTATCAGTAAAGCATTCCTTTATTGGGAGTTTTTCATTTTTTAATTCTGCTTTTCTCAGAAACTACAACTGAACTGTGGTATTTGACTAAGCTTTTCTTTCCTCTTTATCCCTCCTTGCATTATTTTCTAGTGTAATCCGTTCTTCGAATTTTACAGAACATTCTATAAAATGTCTATTAGAGAAAAGTTCAATTGAGCAAGGTGGGTGATTTAGGAGACATTTCTTTCTCATTGATTTGAAATAAGTGAAGAAAAAACTGCAATTTGGAGGAATTTATTGAAGATTTTGGCTGCTGGTTTTACCTATGATTTTCAAATTTTTATAGGGACTAAATTTTTCAGAATCTATATAGTAAGAACTTTTGTTTTTTAAGAGAGAGTGTGACAGTGAGACAGAGAGAGAGAGAGGGAAAGAGATTCAGTTCCATTTAGTTTTTCATATGGCTTTCATTGCTCCAATACTTCATTGTGTACATGGTGCTGGGGGTTCGAACCCACGTGCCATGCAAGTGCCATAACCATCCAGCCACTGCTCCAGCCTGTAGTAAGAACTTTCTATAAACTTTTAAGATGAAGAGGTCCAATAGTTTCACTTATTCCTTTTGCTGAAAACTAAATTCCACAAATATTCGTTGAAGGCTATTCAGTGCCCTTGTGCTGTGAAAAGAGTAAAGGGTAGCATAGTTTGACTTTTTTTTTTTTAACAGCTGAGGGTTGCAGTAGGGTTAGCTATACACAGAAAGCAGGTACCATAGTGGAATCCGCAGTTCAGGAAGACCAACTAATTTACAGGTAAATATATTTATGGAAAAGCACTTTTTATTTAAAGGCACACTTGAGGACTTTGAGCTCTTGAAAATTTGTTTTACTTTTTAGTTCATATATCTAGTTAGGGAGTGAGAAGTGAAGGGTCCTTATGCAAATGATCACCATCCCATATGAAGACGCGGGACAGCTTGAACTTTTGCCAGTTGTCCCTCAACTCTCCAGGAGATAGGAGCAGAGCCAAGAGTTTGAACTAGACCACGGGGATGAGTATCCCTCCCCACTAGAAATTTCACTAAAGCAAAAATAAAATTCAACTCTGATTTTTAATTGGGAGTACAACTAAACACAGCATTTTTAAAGTGTGATAAGGAGAGACAAACATCTTAGCTTACTGCTAAGATGGTGAGGTGGCTGTTAAAGCAAGTACCTTTGCCCCAGAGATTCTGACAGGGCCATGCCTTGAGTCAAGCTTTTGAGAGATGAAAGAGATGATACGTTGAAGGACCCATAAGGACCTTCTTCCTATCAGTGTTTTACAGTGAACTGATTTTACCTGTTGGGAAGAGTGTAGATAAGCTCCTCAATAAAGTTACCCAGGGCTGGAGTAGTGGCTCGGCGGTTATGGCGCTTGCCTGGCATGCTCAAGTACATGGGTTCAAACCCCAGCAATCCACATACACAACTAAGTGTCAGAGCAACGAAAGCCATGTGAAAAACTCAATAAAATTGATTCTCTCTGTCTCTTTCTCTCACTCACTGTCTTTCTCTCTAAAAAGAAAAAATAAATAAATAAAGTTACCCAGGTGGGGCAGGTAGTTTCCACCTCCACGATCAGGTCTCCTCCACCCTCAACACTTTCAATGACAGGCAGAAACTCAAGTCAGGATTAAGTGTAGGTGTTTTTAAAAAACCAATGATGATGAGTCTCAGAAAACCTTACCTCTGGCTGGGTCTTTTTTCTATCACCCAAAAAAAAAAAAAAAAAAAAAAAAAGAAATTTAGAGTTGTTACATAATGTCATTCAGTAATAAACACATCTCAGCCCTGCCACTAAACTAACAATGTGTCTGCCTGCATTTATCTTCCCTAGCCTCAACTTCTCAACTGTAAAATGGGTATCTGGTAGACCTCTAATAATCCTTCCATAAGATAAGGATCATTTTATTATGAAATGAGTTCAACTGGAAGTCATATAGACAGAAGTATAATCATTTACCTATTAAAGCAACAAATAAATTAAAAAAGAAATAAATACACAGCTTTTTTTTTTTAAGAGAGAGAGGAAGAGTAAAATCTGAGAGAGAAAGAGACAACCAACTTTAGATTTTCGTCTGGCTTTTATTTTTCCCACACATAGCTGTGTACGTGGTGCTGGGTTTGAACCTGGGTCCTCCCACATGCCAGGCAAGCGCTCTACCACTGCGCCACCACTCCAGCCTCTATACACAGCTTCTTTATGGCAAGTGTCCAATACTTTTTAATACATATAAAGAAGGGTAGACATTTTCCCTCTTGGAGTTTTCTAATACTGGGATCTAACATACATTGCTTTAATCTCTTCCTCTTTCTGTTGAATAAAAAGTGTTAACAGCATACATTTCTAAAGATAAAATCTTAATTACCAAAAATTACATTTTAGAGGGAGCAGTGGCACCGTGGTTAGAGTGCTTGCCTGGCATACACAGGGACCCAGGTTCAAACCCCAGCACTACATATACAACTGTCAGAAAAACAAAAACCAAATGAAAAAGCAAATAGAAATGATTTGCTCTTTCTCTCTCTTTCTCACTCTGTCCCTTGCTCTTAAAAAGAATTACATTTTGGAGAATTTGTAACTCACTATTTACCATTATGAATTTTAGATATCTTTTGATTCTTGCATCTTTTCCTGTTACACTTAGTTTAACCACTGACTTCCCTTTACACCAGCCTCTTTTCGTGGCTTTCCATTCATTCTAATCTGAGCTCTTAAGAAAAAAAATTACAAAACAGAATACATAGATTTGGTATATCCCTAGCAGAATTCAAGATCTGGAGTATAAAACTTCATTGCTGAACTTTTTTTCTTGCAGTACTGGAGATTGAACCCACAGGTGCTTTACCCACGAGCTACAATCCCTACCCTTTTTAAATTTTGAGATAGGGTCTTGGTAAGTTGCTGAGGCTGCCCTCAAACTTGCCATCTTCCTGACTCACTCTCCCAAGTCACTGGGATTATTGGCAGGTGTAATCCTACCTGACACAGCATTATTTTAATAGTGCCCAAAATAATTCAGTCTGCTTGAAATGTATTATTTTCAAAATGAATGTGTTTAGGGGCTGGAGAGGTGGCTCAGTGGTAGTATACTTGTATGGCATGTGCAAGAGCTCAGGTTTGATTTCTAGCACCATATATACAAGTAAGTGGAAGGACAAAAGAGAGAGAGGAAAAAAAAGAAAATTGACTTTCCCTCACTCTCTCTCTTTGAAAGAAAATAAAATGAGTGTTTGAATACCCAACTTCTAATCAGCTACATATACATAAAATCAAATTCTCCAATGTTCTTAAATTTCCTGTGAGATTATTTTTTAAAAAATCAGCATAACTGGTTAATCAACGGATATTAAATTATAGTTTTACAGGAGTAAGTTTTGGTATGCTATTGCACAGTAAGGTGATTATAGGTAACAATTATGTACTGTATATCTCAAAAAGCTAGATGAAAGGATTTCATGTTTTGCTTTGTTTTTATAAAGGAAGAGGGAGGGGATGGAGCGGTGGCTCAGCAGTTCTGGTGCTTGCCTGTCATGTGAAAGGACGCTAGTTCAAACCCCAGCACCACGTATACAACAGAGCATTGGAGCACCGAAGGTCCCATGAAAAACTAAATAAAAATTGATTCTCTTATTCTCTCTTTCACTGTACTGTATTTAGTTTTTCACATGGCTTTCGTTTCTCATACGTGGTGCTGGGGTTTGAATTCCTGTACTCGCGCATACCGGGCAAGTGCTATAACCACTGGGCCGTCCTCCAGCCTGGATTTCACGTTTTTACTAGAAAGAAATGATGCATGTTTGATTAGACAGACATGTTTAACCCAATTTAAACATTACACAATGTAAATATGTATTAAAACATCACATGGTACTCCATTTATGTGTAATTTTATGTTGTTATTTGAGTTACAAAAATAATTTGTTTAAAAATGTCAACAAAACCTGCTTTATGAGTTTATAAATGCCATTAAATCTGGTGGCATTTATTTACATATTTATTTTGCAGTGCTGGGGATTAAATCCAGAGCCTCATTCATTCCAAGCAAGCACTCTACCATTGAGTTACATCCCAGTACAATCTGTTGGTTTATAATAGGTTATATTCTAAACTCACAGATTACTCCACAGATAATAGGTTTTTGTAAAATAACTCTAACAGCCTTCAGGTTAACTTCCACGGTTTTGGATTTACTACAATGAAACATGGAAAAAATTCCTTAAAAAACCAAAGTATTGTTTTACAGCGGTTGCTCAGCAGTTATGGCTCTTGCCTGGCATGCGCAAGGACTCGGGTTCAAACCCCAGCACCATGTACACCACGGAGTGTCAGAGCAACCCAAGCCACATGAAAAATTAAATAAAATTGATTCTCTCTCTCTCACTGTACCTCTTTCTTTGAAAAAAAAAATTTAAGTTACATATAATGTTACATTAAAGGAAACCACAAACTATTAAAAAGATTCTTTCTATGATAGTAATAAACTCTATTCAAGTTTTAAATAATAAATACTGTAAACTTGATCTCTGAATTTGGTTGTAAGAAGAAACTTTAACATGTAGCTTAATCAAGAATTCCATAAATCTGACAATTTTGATCATTTTTCTTACTTGTACATCTCTGTGCTTGGTTGTAATTTAGTTATACACCCAGACAGTAATTCAGTTTATTACTATATTAGCAGAGCACTGCCATAGATAAAGAAAATAAATGTATCTCTTATTGTAACAAAACTAAAGTGTTTTGTTTATTTAAAAAACAATGGTCATTCTTAACCTGTTTAATTAAAGACTCCAAGTGCTAAAATATTTGTTATCCTAATGGAATATGACTTTTCCTTCCACCTTGTAATGAAATTATTTAGGAATACTTTAATAGTCAAAAAACAAATGTCTTTTACAAGAACAGCAATAGCAAGCAAAATCATTTGAATGAAACATCATTCTTCATTTATATTCACTGAAAACTTTATAGATCTGCCGTGAAGCAACATTACAGTTTAATCCCATCTCCCTAGCTCCCAATAAAGAAAAGCCAATAAATAACAGGACCCAGCTCTCACTTATAATTTGCATTCCCTCTCCCTGTTTAAGTTTTCAAAAAACATTGTTTTCACAACAGCAGACCAATATCTTTGACTCTTTTTAAGGTCACTTTCTTGACATTTCTTATTTTGATGATCATACATATAAATAGAAGTAGTACAATAAATAGGAAGTATTTGTGATAACTTCATATTTTATAGATAATTTAAATATTTTCAAAATATGTGATCAGTATTCTATCATCCATTTTGAACTGATTACATTTATGTTTTAATAATATTGTTGGATATTTTATGTGTTTAAAACTAAATATAATAACTTTAAAAAATAGAAATCAAGGTATAGTGAAATACAAACTTGAGAATGTTTGTACTATTTAAATTCTAAAGTTAATGCACTATTTGACTTCTAATTCCAGTTCTGTTGTACTGTTGATTTTATCTCCCCAGCTTTGAAAGCATATTGAAGTATTCTGATGGTTAAGAAAAAAACCTTTGCTTGTTTTAACATGCAACCTCAGAATTTGAACACAAGTTCTATCTTGCTTTTTGCTCCTTCACAAATCTCCACAAAGGGCTTCCCAGCAGGAATATGTATAGATATTTAGCGTCCAATTGCACATACTGACTGCATTCCATACCTGACAAAACTGCCCTCAAATGGAAGATTTGTTGTTGTTGTTGAGGGAACAGAGTAATGCTGCTTTTAACCCTACCATTTCATTAGATTAAAGCATTTATTCAGCTGGTTTGTTTCATTACTATTTAAAACAAAATTGAACTTAATTTTTTTATTTTTTTATTTTTTGAACTTAATTTTTTTTTAAAAGTTTGCAATATTAGTTTTGGTTTGAAATAAACTTGAATATATTTCTATTGCTTCCAGAGATAGCCACCTAGAGTGTACTATGCTAAAATTTTGAATTTTTAGTTTATTTTCTATTTGCAGCTTTTTATACATAACTGTTCATTAAAATGATAACCAAAGGTGTCATTTGAATCCGGGTAGCAAAAAATTTATAAAAGCAAATAAATTCCTGTAAAAGATAGGGTAACAAAGCCATGAAGCAGAATTCTAGGCAATTTTTAACAAAAACAAAAGATGGTGACATCATTCTGTATTTAATTGTTCCATAACAAAATATCAACAATATGATAGCAATCATATTTATTTCTGATGTAACAAAATATTTTTTCTTGACTTGATGACATCAGTTTCTTTGACAGTGTCCTTTTTATGAACTAGATTTTTAATAACTAGATTAGAATTAAACAGCTTATAAGAGGGACCTTACAGTTATTTTAGATTAATGAAGGATATACAATATTAATATGTTTCATAATGGTTTGCAGAAAATCATGCATATCTTGAAAAGTCTTTACATATATTTTACAGAGTAAGATTTAGTTACTTTTATTTTCCCCGAAACAATTATTTTCCAAGTCTTGGAAAGCATTAGAAAAAAACATTTCAGTTTACAAATAAAATATAAATAATTTGCCCTTTGAAGAAAAGGTAATTTTAAAGCTTGAAAAATTGCTTTAATGATTAACACTGGACACCCCAAACACAAAAGTAAATAAGAATTGGAATATATACAACAATTTTAATTATTGACATTAAACTAAACCTCAGTTAAAACAAAGAAAGTTACATTTAGAAAGGCAGTAGTATTCTCAATTTAAAAATAACAGATCACTAAATTTAAGATAGGTGATAAAGAAAAAGCAACCAAAATATTTCCAACTTTTAGATTTTTAAACAATGTACTACAAAAAAAGAAGTAAATGTTTTAAAGAAGTGTGTTAGAAGGAGAAATTTTTATAGTGTTAACTTTTACAAATATTTCAGATTAGGTTTTTTTTTCTCTATTTTATGGTACTACATTCTTCTATAACTTCAGTTGAGACTTTTGAAATAAAAACACAAAAATCCCTCATTTAGCTTGATGCTTTTCTGTTAAAGCTAGGATCATCAGGCTGGAGAGACTCAGGACCAAAACGTAAACTCAACTCAAGAAGGAATGAATTTTAATGAATCAAAGTAGAAATGGAAATTATCTACCACTATTCCCATAAGTAGCAAGTAAGGGATTTAAAAAAAAAATGCTCTGCTTTAGTAAATAGAAAAAATAATTTACATTTATAGACAGCACAAGGAATTCATTAGTTTGCATCAAAGATCAGGAGTTACTTTTTGTGTATGCATATAATGAAATTTGCTGTTTCATTTGGAGAACTTCAATTTCTAAATTTTCTATAATGGAATTTTGGAATAGAAATGAGGAGGAAAACTGTTCAACTAAGATAATAGCAATCAAAGATGTGTCTTTTAATTGTATGTGTTAGAAATTGTTGAAAACTAGTTATAACCTCAGCATGAGTTTTTAACTTTTAGAGTATTTTAGGGGCGAAAGAGTATGTTTTTACTGTTCTTTCTAGTGGGATTTCATGCTTGGATTACTGTCTTATTTTACTCCATCAGTTAATACATGCTCTCTCCACCCACTTTCTTCCACCCTTAGCAAGGAAACAAGCAGGACAAACGAGCTGCAAACAAACATGTTTAAATACCCAACTCTTCCCATCCTTTCAGACCCCTCCCCCCACAAATAAAAGCCTACCTCTTTTGTTTTCTAAGGTTGGTCTGAAAATACTTCTCTACTCACCAATTACCTAGGAGTCTTTTATTAAAGTTCTCATTCTCCCCCTCCTTAGAAGAATGAATATTTTAGTTTTCACTCAAGTGAAGTAGTATAATACAATATAGAGTGGCAATAAAAGGAATCTGTACTTATCTACTACTTTAACAATTATGTATAAAGTTTACCTGATGAAACTCCCATTCCTGGTTTAATAGCAAAAATCAATTTCTAGAATTAGTGAAAAATACTGATTGTATAAATATTTGACATTGAGAAAAACATTTGAAAATATTCCAGGTTTTAGAGTTTTGGCTAGTCCAGATTAATTTTGGATTTGCTTTACAACTACAATTTTCTCTACTATAAAAAATTACCTAAGATTTTTCTACTGTATCACTTCCAAGTATAAAAATCCCAACCTAAAATCATTTTACAAATAATCATGTCTTCACATTTTAAATTTCTTAGGTGTTAAAGGGCTATAAAAATTAACTCTGTAATCTTTAGCAATTGTACTATACATCCCGTCTTAAGATTTAATCAATTTGTTGAAAATAAATCATTATGTTTCTGAGGAATAATTTTACATGAGAGCTTAAAAAAATTCTCTTAACTCCATTGGTGAGATAGTTAAATTATACAAACCGTAAACAAAATGTGTAATGTTTACTTTTGTTTTAAATAGTTGTTCTATACTAATCAACTCAAGTTTTTTTAATTTGTTTTTTAAAGCTACTCAAATAAATGTTTTAATATTATGACATGGTAGTTTGTTATTTTAGTTAGTTTTTAGAGGCTAAAGCTAACTGTAGTTTTTCTAAATGAACTAACAGAGCATGATGTAACTTGTTATGTCTGAGTAAAAATACTAAGAAAAATCTTTGAATTTACTGATTTAAACTAATTTTCTCTAAGTTTTTAAAGTTTACCAAGGAATGATTGTTTTACCGGTTTTAAACCAAATCGAATATCTTGTTAAGACTTGAAAATGAACAATTATTTGTGAACAAACTATTAAGTTATATTCCTAACTAGAACATTTACTTTTCTCCAGATAATGAAAGATTGGTAAAGTCTGTTAAGGATTTAAATGTACCAAACAAATCTATACTTCCTTCTTTTCTGTCATGACCAGAGTTCTGAGCTTGTTAATTTATTTTTCAAAAGACCAGTTAACAATTTATTTATATAATACAAAACCCACCAAAGGCATCAGTACCTAGACTACACCAATGTGGCTATCTACCTTTTCAGTTAATCAACTTAATTATGATTATTTCGTTTGTTTCGTGTTTTTCAAAGCCAAATTCACATTTTTTTTCTCCCCGAGTCTACCAAACGTCAGTAAAATTAGAATATTTCAGCTGCAGAAATCGTTAATCCTTCAAGTTCGGTCTTAGCTTGACTGGTCTTAGGGCTGCTTTAACGAAAACGTGGTCTCGGCATAATTGCTTTCACCCGGAATTTTTCGTTTGCTTTTTTTTGGAGGGGTTGTTTGGTTTTGCTTAAAACAACCCTGCGGACCACAAAGGGGGTTAGAAAGGGAGGGGCAGAATGAGTCCATTTTTCTAGAAGCCCAGGAAAGTTCAGGCATCTGGAAACTTATTTGGTTGTAGTTTTAAACAAAAAAGATGCCTAAATTCTAAGATGCTGCAAACGAAGATGTGTGACTCCAGCTGCTGAGCATGGCGCAAACCCAGGACCTCTGGGCGCTGGACGTTGGGGGAAGGGAGGGGACTCCGCGGGCACCACGCGGTCAGCCCAAAGGGCGGGCTCCACATGCGGACGCACAACTGTTTTCCACCCCTGCTTAACAGTTACCTCGCTCCTTCTTCCTTGGGGGTTGGAGCTGGGGGAGAGCAGTTAAAGGGCAGGAAAAACGAGAGCAAGAAAAAAAGGAACCCAATCCCACCCCTCAATCACAACAAAACCACTGAGGGAGCAAAGGGTTATTTTCGCGCCACAAAAGATGGAAATCCAGGGGCGGCTCGGGGGCCAATGGGTGGAAACCAGCAAACGGCTCTGGAGGAGGCAGCCGACGATGATAGGCTCGCTCCTTCCACCAATCGGGTGCGAGGACCACCCCCCCAGCCAGGGGCGGTGTCTCTCCGGACGCCGGTTGCTCAACTTGGTCTCGGCGAGTCTGGGGCGCCGGAGCCCCGCCCCTGTGGCGCTTTCGCGCGCCCGTCTAGCGGCCCGGCCCCGCCCGGGGCAGAGGCTTCGGGATCCTCGAGGGCTCCTTCTTCTTTCTGCGTGGGTACCGAGCATCTCCGAGCACAAGGAGCCCCTCGCACGCCTGAAACTGAGGCCAGAGGTGCGGGAGGGTCTCCAGGCTCACGCTGCGGGCGCGGGAGAGCGAGGATCTCAGGTGGGGCTGCGCCGCGAGGGGAACGATAGAGGCTCCCCGCAGCCCTCACGTCTGGCCCCGCCACGCGGCTCCGCGCGGAGAGACGCACCCCAAGGCGGAGTCAGAAGCTCGCCGACCGACTGCAGGGCCGGGGAGGGCGGTCCAGTGCCCCTGCGAGGCGGCAGGCGGTCCACGAAAGACCTTCCCCAGTGTGAGCTGCGAGGATCCCGCCCTCTTTCTCTGGGCAGAGCCAGAGGAAAAAGGAAACAAAACCACCCCGTCTTCGCATCTCCTGGGCACTTTTTTTTTTTAATTTTAAACAAAAATAAATGACAGATTCTGGAGCGAAGAGAGAACCAGGTACCACCGTTCAAGCCTGTGGTTTAAACAGATCAGAGTCCAGTAGAGCTTTAGAAAGACTTAAGAGCATGTTAAAATGCCTCCAGTGAGGCCCAGGAGACGCCGCGGGCATTGTGTGCCCACCCGCGTGAAGGTCGCAGGCGGCCGGGAGGGAGCGGCCGGATTGTCTTTCCCCTCCCTACTGTGCCTGCCCAGGCTTCCCCCACTACCTGTGGATACAGCACCGGTAACCGAACTTCTATACATACCTTTTCTCCTTTTCTACTACATTGACCACAAGAAACATTTTCACACTCCTCTGGTCAGCAGATGAGGAGGTGCATCTGTCCAAAGATGGGCAGGAGTCCTTTTTTCGTGGAATTAAAATTAGGAGCCACACAACTGTTTCATATGAACTTTGAGTAGTAGTCTATGTGCAGTGAATTTGTGTGAGATTCATTAAGAAAGTAAATTATATTGGTCTCATGGTGGTGCTTAAAAATTCACCGAAGATATTTTTGCAATGGAAGTCCCAGTAGAAAACAGTTACCTAAAGATTCCTTAAATGCTTGGAAGGTCGGAAGTGGGCTCTATGCACCTCCCTTTTTGATGTCTCAGCTTTTATTACTTGTGTATGTTTTTAAAGTCCTAGCTGCAGTATCCAGTTTGTTACAATAATAGATTAAGTTCACAGGAGTCCCAGGAACAGATTTCATCAAAACAGCACACATTTGTTTTAAATTCCAGCTGTTAGATTTGTTTGATAGTGACAGATAAACATGGGCTAGTATTTATGGAAAACAAACAATTTTCTCCAAAGGTTTAAAGTAGTTATTTCCTTAGGTCTTGGTTTCAATAAGAGCAAATACAGTCACCGACCAGAAGGCACCATTCTTTTGACTTTGGAAGCAAGCTGAACATAACCTATTCTTATGAAAAATTTACTAGAAGAGTTAAACGATCCAACAGATAACATTTAAAGTAATCTTTAGTAAAGTAAATAAGAGTGAAAAACATATTTCTCTAAATAACTTTTGATCACATGCAACAGGTACTTTAAAATAAATTCACAATTTTTACATTGACATTTTCACCACCACAGAAGTCATAAGCATACATTTTTTTCTTTATAGAACCAAGTGTCTCTTTTGAAGAGCAGAAAATGAAAAATAGGCTCTTTTAAAAGTTAGAAATTTCACCAATGAAATATTCTTTACATATTGAGCTCATTAATACAGTTTTAAATACAGTAACCCAAAAATACGTTCTTCCCATCTCATAAAGTAAAAACATCTCACTAAACGTAAATGAAAATATTGTGAAAGTGTGTTTACGTTTATAAAGTTGGATTTGCTTCGCAGGAAAGAAAAACCTATTAGAAAAAACAGTGGCATTTAAAATGGATGATCTGACACCTTCCGGTTACCTAACACAAAATTCTAAGTTCCTTTTAAAAGACAATATAAAAACCTTTTATACCCTGAAATAATTACCATGTTTTTAAAATAATATGCTATTCACCTTTTAATTGGAAATCGTACGGTTTTAAGTGCCACAAACGGTTTTGACAGAGAAGCAAACTTTATCAGTTGTCAATTACTTACATTCCCAGTATAAATCACAATATTTTCTCTACTCATATTTTTCTATTAAGAGTACCAAGTCATGAAAAATTGTTTATATTTCCATGTTAAATTTTTACATTTTAAAAATTAACACGTGATCTTTTCCATGAAATACCTGTTAAAAATATATCACTAGTATCTGGTACAAATGAAGGTTTTTGAGTGCAATACACAAACATTAAACGACAGTCGGAGATTTCCACAAGAACCCGGCACTGCCTTCGTTTCCGTATTCCTGGTCTCCAGTTCACATTTCGCTGGCCCAGGAAGGCTCCACCGGGCCCAGACCCTCCCCCACTCACCAACCATTGTACTCTTTTCACACTGGGAAAATTATGAATGGCTCGCATGGTCAAATGCAGGCAGAAAGAGACTCCAACTGTTTTTCAAGAGCGAATACCACCTTGGGGAAACGCAGAGCAGTCTTCCTGTTTAAGAGTCCCAAGTTCTACAACTACAATTTAAATAAAAGTACTAGGCTACCCAGACCCTTCCTCTCCAGAAACCACGGGAAGAAAGGGTTTCCCTTAAAAGTACCGACTTTTCCCACTTTGACTTCCCTCCTGGACTGCCCAAGCCACCGAGATCCCCATCCTCAACGACAGAAACCTCCGCCCCTGCACTCCCATCCCCCACCGGTGGCCAAGCCCGCCCCCGGCCTCATTTATCCCTGAGTCTTTCTGAACCCAGCAGCCAATAGCAAACGCGAAGCCTAGAGCCACCGCGAGCTCAGGCGGAGGAGGTGTCGCCCAGACACCCGCCCAGGACGCCGAGGGCTCCCATCCCCCACCACCCTGGCCCGGGGCCGCCCCACACCCCGGTGCCCCGGGTGCGCGAAAGGTGCAGAGGGTGGGGCCCGTCTGCCAGCCTCTCTCGCCCCCACCCAACCCACTCCCTTGCGTTTCCGCCAGCCTCGTAAACGTGTCTTTGCCGGGGTTACACTCCCTGTCATCAAAGCCACCAGGCGAGTTCAAGACTGTGACTGTTGGGTTTTGCTGTTAACTACCTATTTTTAAAAATCGAATGATTAAAACTACGGTAACTAGAGCTGGAAAATTGTCTAGTTAGCACCACTACTCTTTTTCTCATTAAAAAAAAAAACAATATTCTAACCCTTCTTCCCTTCCTCCACGGATCCGCCCTAGCCAGATAACCCTTTCTAAAGTCGGATGGTGACAATCAGCTCCCCGCGTGGCACTCCCCTCTGCGCCCCGGCTGCGGCTGCTTTAGCATTTTTTCCCTTTCTCCTCCCCCTTCTCAGCGTCCCTCGCCCAATCTCGTCTCCCCTCCCCCTCTTCCTCTTGCTTGCTCTTTTTTTTTTTCCTCCCTTTCCTCCGAAACCCACTCTAATTGAGGCGCTGGGATTCCTCACGTGAGACGTTGATTTGTAGTTTGAACACGTGGCTCATTCAAAAAGCCGGACACTCGGAGCGGATTTTTTCCGCCTCCAGCGCCTTCCTCCCTCCTGCCCGTCTCCCCTCCCTCCTGCCAGTCACCCTTCTGGGTTTTTTTATGGGGAGGCGGCGCCTGCCTCACGTAGTGCGATATTTTCACAGTCCGCTGGCCGATGCCAAAGGGGTTGGGGAGAAGAGACAAAAAGTAGTTTTTTCCCCTCCTCCTCCTCCTTTCTCTTGCTAATCCCGCCTCCTCCTCAGAGTTAGGAAGACTCGTTGATGCGTTTGGGTTGTAGCTGGGCTTTTTCTTTTCTTTCTTTTTTTAATACTTGGAAAAACAAGAACCCTCGGATCTGATTTTTCGCTTTTCGTTCTTATGCTTGGTTCTTACTGTGTTTGTGTATTTTAAAGGCGAGAAGACGAGAACAAAACCTGCCGGATCCATCCGTCACTGTGGGTGGTTTTAATTTTTCGTTTTTCTCATTTTTTAAAAAAACGACCACTCTTAACAATGAACAAACTGTATATCGGAAACCTCAGCGAGAACGCCGCCCCTTCGGACCTAGAAAGTATCTTCAAGGACGCCAAAATCCCGGTGTCGGGACCTTTCCTGGTGAAGACGGGCTACGCGTTCGTGGACTGCCCAGACGAAAGCTGGGCCCTCAAGGCCATCGAGGCGCTTTCAGGTGGGCCCCAGCCCGGGCGCCCGTCCGCCCCGGCCCTGCGCCGCCGGCCCAAGCTGGCCGGGCGTCTCCACGGGGCCCCAGGCCCGGCGCGAGCCGGGAGCGTGGGTGAGGCCCGAGCGCTCACACGCGTGGGGACCCAAGGCTTTCCTTAGCTTCAGCTCCAGTCTGGGGTCTGCGACTCCCCTGCCCGGCCCACGTTTGCCCGGCAAGGGCAGACGCGCTGTCAAGACCGCCCCGGCGCGGGCTGGGGAGGCGCGCTCGCCCACCGCCCCGCCCGGGCCCAGCGCGTGCTCCAGGCCCCGGCACCGGGCCTCCGAGGCCGAGCGCAAAAGCGCGCTTGTTCCTTCTTCGGTGCTTTCCTCTGGAC
This sequence comes from Aplodontia rufa, assembly GCA_004027875.1. Lineage (NCBI taxonomy): Eukaryota > Metazoa > Chordata > Mammalia > Rodentia > Aplodontiidae > Aplodontia > Aplodontia rufa. The sequence goes on along the minus strand of PVKS010024125.1, from coordinate 11,655 downwards.
GTTATTTACTGCGTTGGCTCTGTCTCCCGGCCTTGGAGAACAGAAAGTGGCCTCGACCCCGCTGCCCGTGAGGCCGCTCGGGATGGTGCCTCGCACAGGCGGCTCGGCGCTTCCTCTCCACCCTACTGGGTCGGGTTACCGGGTCCCACTTCACCCCGTCGGACAAGCGAAAGGGGCAGGTGGGCGGAGGTGGCCGCAGCCACTGTGCTGCGCCTCCGGGCGCCCTCCCGGCCAAAGCGCTGGGCGACTGTGGCCTCTTGGGGCGGGGAGGGGGCTGGGTGCGCTCGGCCCTGGGGACTGTGCGTGGCAGGGCCGCGGGCTGGGGCGGGACGCTCAAAGGGAAAGCTGCAGTAAGGACCCTCTGGGAGCCCCTAGCCTTTTGGCTTCTCCTTTATAGCTCAGACTTGATGCTGGAACCTCGCCGCCGGTGGCGCCTGGTTCAGTCGCCTGAACTGCACCTCTGGCCGTTCACTCTTTCTTCATCTCCACTCTGTCCGCGACTCTTTCCTGCCACTCCCTGCCCTCTTCAGCTCCACCGCGAAGTGTTCGGGCGAGCCTCGGTTTGAACAGAGAGAAGGGCCGGGGCGCCCCCTCTCCCGAGTTGGTCCTGTGGGGAGTGTCCAGGGAGGTGTGAGGAGTGGCCGCGTCTCTTTTGGGTGACCCTTTGAGTTGGGCGGAGAGGAGGGGTGCTAGATTGTTACCCACATAGTGGCTCCAACTGATCTCCCTCCTCAACCATCTGGAAGTTTAAAACCCATACCCACCCGAGCGAGGGGGTCTGGTTCCTATCTAGTGGCGCCCGGCTATTCCCTTCTGTCTTGAGTCTCGTCTGGGCTTTAGGAACCATCCCGGGTCTCAGGAGCCATTTGTGTCGCTGCTTAGTCTGTGCAGGTCTTTAGGGCAGGGAGACCCTGCTAAACCCGGCCAAAGGTTTCACCTCTTGTATGTCCACAGGTAAAATGGAACTGCACGGAAAACCCATAGAAGTTGAGCACTCGGTCCCCAAAAGGCAAAGGTGAGCTTTTTTATTATGTTCTCTCCCAATTATTGGGAGGCAGGAGAAAACACAGCTGAAAACAATTTCTTTTCCTTTTACACTTTTGAGACTGCAATATGGCTTGATCTTTTTCCTTTGGTTTAAGTTTATGGCAAGGTTGTGTGTTGATAATTCTGCGAAGGAATAAAGGGCTTGCCTGTGGCCCCTGCTGCTGGTTTATTGTTACTGATTATAAAAAGTGTGTCAAGAACCTCTCACAGCTAATGTTCTCTGCAGAGGAGGTCAAGTTGCTAGGACAGGAAATCAAAGTCTCCAGGAGCAGTCTTTGGGAATCTGCCAGATTTAGGAAGCAGTTGATGATCCCCCACACCTACATGTCCAGGATGGGAGAAAACAGCTGTCCCCTCCTATGGGTGTGGTAGACCTGTTTCTCTGGGGTTGGGACCCCATGGTGGGCACTTCTGAGAGAAAAGGATTTTTTTATCCTGTTCTCTGCCAGGGGGTGTTGGAACATGTGAGTGAACCTGGGCTTCTCCAGCCCAGAAGTGCCTTTCAGTCACTTCAGAGTTCTGCAGGTTTCTCCAAACACTGCATTTGTCCATGCTCCCTCGCCCTTTGATACGAATTCTGTGTACAAATAACCACCCAGAGATAGTGAAGACTGGGAGACTTGTGCTATTTCAGCAGTGGGATTTCTCTTCTCCAAGAGCATATGTAATGTGTCACTTTACAAAATATTTGCAGACTGTTTCAGCCACTGAAGTATTTTGGAGAAATGGCTCCTTTCTCTAGCACAGGCCTCTTCAGAACTCTGTAATAACTAGAAAGGTACTGGTCCCTCCCAGTGGCTCCGAGGTTGGCCTATGCCCTTCTGGGTTTTGCAAGGTGGGGTTAGGGTTTCTGCCTTCTCCCCTCCCCTCCCCCTATTCCCATCCTATGCCAAACAATAAGCTTGAAGTTAATTCAAACCAGGGCTGCCTGTGTCTTGTTAAGTATTGGTGAGTGTGTGTGTTCTGGAGGGCAAGATGGGTTAGCCTTGCAGAGATAGGCTGCAGAAAAAAAAAAAAGTATGTTTGCCTATTTCTAGATTTTGTCTTTTCCAAGGCAAAGCATTTTCACAAATCTTGTTTTTGATATTGAACTGGTTTGAATTTTTTTTGTGGATTTATGTGCTTAGTTTTCACTAGGATAATTGGAGAGATAATTAAGCGACCTGATTTAGTTATAGTAGGGAATTTTGGTAGGGGTCAAGTATTTCATACAGTTATTTGAGAATGTAATTCTTTTTTTAACCTAAAAATGTGTACTGAAAAGTATTTAAATTGATCTTAGTTTCACAGGAATTGAAAAACTGAAGGAAAAGTTATATCTCTTTAAAGTTTAAAAGTATAGCCTATGAGTTGGCTACCTTGGTAAAAAACTATAAGCACACTGTAAATTCTAATGTCAGTGTGTTTTCTTTTTTTGTTCTGGGGATGGACCCAGGGCCTCAAGCATGGTAGGCAAGCACTACCACTGAGCTCCATTCCCAGCCCTTAGTTTTTAACAAATGATGTATTTAAAACAGGCAAATGATTTTGTTTGAAGAACTGGCATTTTAATATTCCAGAGTTTCTAAATGTCTTGAGTTCTACAATTCATTGACCTGCATGTAATTTGGCTTCTCTGCCTTTCCTTTCCAATCTGATGTTAATTTCTCCCCACGTGTAGGGAATTAAATTAGAAACATTGTCTGGTAACAACTGTTTTCTTAAAGGCTTTTGCTGCAGCCTAAAAATATGCTTGCTTACTTGTTACTTTATAATAAACACAAGTTCCTCTTTTTGAAAACAGAAGGCAAAATGTTACCAGTAGCAGCAAATATTTATCAGTGGAAGCTTATTTGATTTATTAACAATGTAGATTAAATTTTTAATCTCTTTTCACTAGCTAAAATGCTCAAGATTTTAAGTGATAGTATTTTGTTAGCAAACAGGACTGAGTACGTTGACAACCTTTAAAAAAACTGGGGAGAGGAGGCGGCAGGAGGCAGAGGAGAAAAAATGATTTGAAAGAACAGTTGAGTACTGTAAATCCTTTGCTTGTGCTGAAATGTCTTAAAAGTAGAGCCTTTTTTCTCTGGCCTGAGAAATTTGCTGGAACTCTACAATTTTATTTTAACTGAACCTTGGAGCTATGATGTAGTTTTCCTTATCTGGACTGTTTTACTATCTGCACAGTTTCTAGATGAGGGCCAAGAAGGCACCTTGGTGATTCTGTATCCAATACTTATGACTAGGTTAAGTTTTGGCATTGGCAGGGGTTGATGGCAAGTTGATTGCCACAAATCCAATCCTGGATTTGCAGGTGAAGTTCTTAGTGTTTAGAAGTTATTTCATTCCATCCCATCACGTGAGCATCTGACGCAGGCACACCCACTTGTGCAGCAATGACCTTTATACCTGCTGTGCAAGGCATATTGAGAACCTGGTGCTGGAGAATGCTTATGGCAGCACTCTGAGATGGATGAATGGACTTGAACTGATGTTTAAACAGGGGAGCAGGTCCAGGAGGTGATTGGATGCTTGGCAAACTGGCCTGGTGGAGACTGTTAGCACTGCTGGGCAGGAAAAGGTGTATTGTTGAGTTTGGTTCAGACCAAGCTTAGTTCCTGATTAGCGAAGTTTCAAGGGAATGTGGAAGGAATGTGGCTTTTCTGCATTCAGATATCCTTCAGTTGGGGAAGATTATAGTACTGCCATATAGAGCTTGAGGTCCTCTACATCCAGAATGAAGAGAAGATATTACATTAGGTTGAACTTTAGGTTCCAAATGTAAAAGATACAGCATAAGAAGACTTGGTGACTTATAGGCTTAATTTATTTATTTATTTATTTTTTGAGGTAAAGGTGAGTGGGGAAATAGTTGTGACTTTGAAAGGTTGTTGCAGCTGAGTTTAGTTGGAAGAGCCACCACTATCTTGTGGGCATTGTGTGAACCCCTATGTGATGATATAAATAGGACTGATGTCCTTTTTTGTTATGTTGTGGGCTGCTGGGCATGAGAGAGGGAATGGCAGAGTTGCTGACTCTAGGAAACTGAGAGGATAGTGGTTTTAAATTTTGGTGACTTTCAAAATTTTTCATATTTTTAATTGCTTTTTTTTTGTATTGGTGATTGAATCCAGGGATGCTCTGTCATTGAGCTATATTCCCAACCATTTTTTTTTTTTATCTTTAAATAGGGTTTTGCTAAGGTTCTGAGATTGGCCTCAAGCTTTCATTACTCCTGCTTCAGCCTCCTGAGTAGCTGGTAATACAGACCACAGGTGTCACCACACCTGGCTACAGCCTAATAATTTTTTTTTTAAATTTTATTTATTCATCTGTTTTTTTGCTTCTCTGACACTTAGTTGTGTTTGTGGTGCTGGGGCTTGAACCCAGACACTTGAACATGCTAGGCAAGCTCTCCAACCACCGAGCCACTGGTCCAGCCCCCAGCCTAATTTTATTTTATTTTTTTAAGAAAGAAGGGGTAGGGGTTGGGGATTTAGCTCAGTGGTAGAGCCCTTGCCTAGCATGTGAAAGGCCCCAAGTTTGGTCCTCAGCACTTAAAAAAAAAAAAGAAAGAAAGAAAGAAAGAAGGGGCAGTGAGAGAGAATCCATTTTATTTAGAGAGAGACAATCAATTTTATTTATTTCTTTTTTGTGGCTTTTGTTGCTCCGACACTTTGTTGTGTACTTGGTGCTAGGGTTCAAACTGGTGTCCCGGTGCTTGCCAGGCAAGCTCCGAAACCGCTGAGCCACCGCTCCAGCCCCGATTTTTTTTTTTTTAAATATATGTTACTGTTTTAGTTTTTTTTTTTTTTTTTTTTAAGAGAGAGAGGGATTTGTTTATCTCGACATAAGATATTTAGGTAAGAGAACAAAACAACAAATGAAAATGTAAAAACAAAACTGACATTAAAACATGAATGAGCTTGTTACTTAAAAAAATAGAGGGAGGGGGGAAAACCTTTATGGAATTATTGTTTAAGACTAAAAATCGGATAGAACATTCTAAAACTAATGGGTTTTAAATGCTTTTTACTTTAAATGGATATTTAGAAACTAGTGTTGTGGGGCTGGAGCAGTAGCTCAGTAGTTAATAGTGCTTGCCTGGCATGTGCTAAGGTGCAGGTTCAAACCCCAGCACTACGTATACAGCGAAGGGTCAGAGCAATGAAAGCCACATGAAAAACTAACTAAAATTGATTCTCTCCTTCTCTTGTCTCACTGCATTTTAATAGTTGTTATGTATAAATAGGGATGGTGCCATGACCACCAATGTACCCATTAGTCAGGGTGTGTAAGCCCTAACTGTAGGGTTCATTTCAAAGTTTTAGAATATCACAGGCTAATGTATTAGTGCTGAACCTTTAAATACAGTTATACATAGCAGTACTTACCGCTCTTTTTGGCATGGTACAGGTGAATCTTGTGCAGTGAGGCTTTGTTACATGTGCAGATACTTGATGTTCTGATTGTTAGCAAGCTTTCTTGACTGGTAGAGAATTATAAGCAATGTGTCACTGCTTTAAGTGGATTTTTCTTGATTCAGATTTTCTCAGTGCCACTGAGTTATATCCCTGATCCTATTTATTCATTTATCTTGAGACAGGGTCTTATTAAATTGCTGAAGCTGGCCCCCAACTTGCCATTCTCCTTTCTAAGCATCCCAAATTGCTGAGATTACACGTGTGCCACCACATCTGTCTAATAAGTCCCCTCCCCTTACTACTGCATGCTGAAGCTCAAATCAGGACCTAGAACAGGCTCGGCAAGTGTTCTACCACTGAGCCACATTCCCAGCCCTGAAAGATTTGTTACTTTGACTTTAATAGAATTTTTAGAAACTAAATGAATGTTGGTAAGTGGGTTCTGTGCATAGTAAACCAAAGGAAGATGTTGAAGAAACATGATGTGTGCTCTTGGAGATAATGGGAATTGAGAATCTTGGCTTCTGTTTTTGACTTTTCTTTCAATTTGTGTGATTACTGACATTCTCTGTTCAGGCCAAATGCCATTATAATAAATAAGGGGCATGTTTTGTTCTGAGGTTTCGCCACTCTGCTTGAAATAACTGTGTTATCAGCTAAGGTTCAAAAGTGTCTTTTGGAATTAGAGATCTGAGGTTTTCCCTCAAAGAAGCTTGACTTGAATTTTTCTGTAGTGTGGTAGCTCAGTTGCTTTCGCCTGGGTACCTCTTTCAGACAGTCAGCAAGTGGGAAATTATCTTTGCCATGCTTTGAAATCCTTTTATGAGCTGTACCACTGCAGTTGTGTTTTTAAAGCATTGGCATTTTATATTAAAGTGAAGCTGTTGAACCATCTTTATCTGTATGAGGTGAATCCTTTATAATTGTCCTTAGCTGCATTCAGGCAGCAGCTTTTCTAGCTGTAACTAATATTTGAAAGGTACGAATTATCCATTCAGTAACTCTGGCAGTTGGTTTGGTCTGGGAGGAAGGAGAGGCGGAAAGATGGTTAGCTGTGCTATTCTTAGCTGAGTTTCCTTTATCGAGTGTTGCCTCTGATTCAGGCTTTTAGAGTAATAAGACAGGAGGGGGCACTGTGGTAGCAGTGACCAAAGGATAAGACTGGCATTCTTAGACTCTTTGCCCCATAAATCTGATGTTTACAAATTGGCTTGGACTGCCAGGATTTTGCTTGAAGGCTGGTGGCAAGCATGTTTTGAGAGCTCCATTAAAATTGAGGGTGTAATTTATCATGGTCTGAAATTGCTGTTTGGCAAGTGTTCAGTATTGGTAAATAGTTACAAATATTAACATAGTGTGTGAATTTTATTGCCCTGAAGGGGAATGCATAGTACATCAATTGTACTATTTTAAAGAATTATCCTGAGACCATTTAACTTGATTAGGAATGGTTTAAAATTAATACAAAAGTATTCTAAGAGAAATCCAATGAAAGTACAAGTCAGAAGAGGCTCAAGATCTTAGAATATCTGGCATTATCAAGTATTTCTCCAGGGAGCATATTCTGTTGTGATCTTGGTATTTCATCTTTCTATTACTGCATTAAAAAAATCACTCCAAAACAGTGACTCAGAGCAACTTGATTTTCCTCATATTTCTGTGGATCTGTTAGGTAGTTGGTTCTGCTCCACATGTGTCATTTGGGTTATTTAGTAAGGGTGTCTAAAAGGTTCCTAGAAGACTTCACAGACTTAACCTTAGGCTTGTCGTTTGATCTGTCTCTACATGGTAGCTCGTCATTCAGCAGTAGCCTGAGCAGTTTTCTTTTTATTTTATTTTATTTTTATTTGATAAACATGGTCTTACAACTAGGAGGGGTTCATCATCAAACAACCAAGAACAAAAGTGTAATGAAAGAGCAAGCCAATATTGGTGCCAGACCATGATTCCCCCGCTTTGGGTTCCCGATGGTTCCATGTTTCACTTCACTTAAGACCCAAGTTAATTGGACTTCTCCACTGAGCAGTTTTAATAACACAGTATCCAACTACCCCAAGTGTGAGTGGAAGCCGTTTATCCTCCTAAAAACTAGACCCCAAATCAGCACATTGTTGCTTCTGTCCCATTCCATTGATCAAAGAAAGTTACCGAACCAGCTCAGATTCAAGGAGGATATGGAAGCCAGGTGTGATGGCGTAGGCCTTTAATCCCAGTGACTCAGTAGGCTGAGGCAGGTGGGCAGCAGGTTTTCAAAGCCATCCTCAGCAACTTAGCAAGGCCATAAGCAACTTAGACCTTGTCTCAAAATAAATAAAAACAGGCTGGGGATGTGGCTCAGTCGTTAAGTGTCTCTGTGTTCAATCCTTGGTACCAAAAAATAAACCAACCAACAAACAAAAAGGATAGGAAAGAAGACTCTATTTCTGGATGGTAGAATAGCATGCATGGACTAAGAAGGAATTGATGGTAGACTTTTTCTATTTTTTTTTTTTTCCAAGTACTGGAGATTGAACCTAGGGGTACTCTATCACCAAGCTACATACCCAGTGGACCCCCCTCACCTCTTTTTTTGTGCCAGGGATTGAACCCAGGAGCATTAACCACTGAGTCACATCCCCAGCCCAGCCTGTTTTTATTTTTTATTTTGAGACAGGGTCTCACTAAGTTGCTGAGACTGCCTTTGAACTTCTGATCCTCCTGCCTTGGCCTTTCAAGCTGCTGCATCTCCAGCCCTTTTTAATTTTTGAGAAAAGGTCTCAACAAGTTGCCCAGGTCAGCCTATAACTTGGATTACAAGTATAGCCTTCATGAGCAGCAGTGTTGGCCATCTTTATATTATCTTCCACAAATTGGAGGAGGTGACCAGAGGTTTCAGAATGCTTGGAACAGGGCTGGGTATGTAGCTCAGGGGTATAGCACTTGCCTAGCATGAGCAAGGTCCTGGGTTCCACCTCCACTGTAAAAACAACCACAAAAAACAAAACAGAGCTAAAATTAAAAAGCCCTAAAAGCCAAACAACAAAACCCTCTCCCCCAAAAGCTTGAAACATTAAATATTTGAAAACTTAGAAATGGGGAGGAAGTCCCCAATGTAATATCTTGGGAAGAAGGGATTAGTTATGGAAGTAATGAGTAGCGGCCATTCTCTGTACATGTATCTAATGAACGCCTAATAGGCTTTGCTGATAGATGAGAGGTTTGAGAAAAGTTAAGAATGACAAGATTTTTTTGGTTGGAGCAACTAGATGGAACATGGTGCCATTTTCCAAAATGGAGAATGTTGGGAGAGGAGCAGATTCTTGGCTGGAAATAGGGAATGTTGATTTTGGCATTTGTTTCTAATACTTATTAGAAATTCAAATGAAGAAGTTGGGTAGGGATTTGGATATATTTTCAGTCTGGAGCTCAAGGGAAGGTAGAAAGCAGAGGTAAATTAAGAGCTTCATTAGCTTGCATTTGAAGCAATGAAACCACTGGATAAGATCACCAAGGGACTGAGCTCTAGAAGGAAGGAGAGGCCAGCAAAGCAGGTGGAAAAAAGCAAACAGTGAACTGTTTCTAGAACTGAAGGAACCTGTGGAGAGGGAGGGTGTAATCAATTGTGTAGGATACTGAAGAGTTTGTGATTTAGATGGATGAGTGGAGGTGGTGTTAAATCTCAGCCTTCTGGCTCTGCTATAAATAGATGGAGTTGTGGATTTTGAAGCAACCTGGAATATAGTCTTTCCAGAATTCATTTATTAGGCTCTTGGTTCATTTTCTTAATACTCAGAAACATATAAGTATATTCTGTTTATATTCTAATAGAGATGGGAAAAAATCTACTTTTAATAGGTCCTCTTGCTCAGTGGACAAGATTTGTTTGTAATATCAGACTATTGACTTATCTGAAATATTTCAAAATTTCTTGTGACTTTGAGCTAACTTTTTAATGGATAAATCATTTTTGCTTTTTATTAACATACATTTGGGAAATTCTCTGAAGCTATCTTAGGTTCTAAAACAGTACAGATCAAATCTAATACTTTTGTTTAATGAACTTAATACATAGTGGTTTGACAAGCAGAGCTTGAAACTATTGGTCAAAACATTTATGGATATCATGGGTTAAATTTAAAATAACTTTGTTATTTAGGATGCTGGTACACATTAAGCATTCCTTTCATTTTATTCATAAAACTTTTACTACAAGAAATATCTTTTGGAAATACCTAAATCCCCTCAGATATTTAAAAATCTGGTTCTTGTAAAAGAACCCCCAAATTCTGTCCTTAATAGTCACAGTAGTTGCTCAAAGTAGGTAGTATGTTAGATCAATTGATTTTTGAGACAGAAGGCTGGGCCTGAATACCTCCTTTCCAGACTTCTTCTTTGTCTGTGCAAGTCCTTTGATCCATAAAGTACTACTTTCAGAATGTGTTAAACACCTGCTATTTTCAGAAAGGAAAAACCAATAAAAATGAGATACTTTTTTTTTTTTTTAAGAGAGGGACAGTGAGAGAGAAAGAATCAATCTTAGTTTTTCATGTGGTTTCTATTGCTCTGACACTTGGTGCTGGGATTTGAACCCATGTCCTTGTGCATCCAGGCAAACGCCATAACTGCTGAGCCACCGCTCCAGCCCCCACACTAGATTCTTCAGTGGTAGCAGTTGCTTTATTAAGGATTCTCCATAAAGTCCTGGGAGAGGTGGCCTATCTGAAGCCCTGCCAGTCACCATTTTCTTGTTCCTGCAACTCTGCCCTCCCTGCCTTCATTTCTGGTATTTAAGTTGTCCAAATTCTCAAAGTAGCTGCCGATCCTGTTTGCAGTGGCAAGTCAGAGCAGAAATATCCTGTTTCCTTACTTTCTCTGAAGTACAGAAATCTTGTTTGGCTTCTTTGAAGGGTTGGTTGGTTGTCTTCCTTTAGGGCAAAAAAAAAAAAAAAAAAAAACCAAAACAAAAACAGTAAAGTTAGTCTGGAATTGGGGATTATAGAATAAAAACATTGGCATCCTGTTTTAGGACAGAAAATGAAACTTCTTTTGACTTTAATGTATTTTTTTTAGCTGCCTCATATTACTATAAATGAATTGCAGAGAAGCAGGAAGGGGGCCTAAGGAGCTGGGAGAGTAGAACAGGGGACATAGGGAGATGCAATAGCTTTGGTGATTGTGACTCATGGGAATGTGTTTTTAGATCCCAAAAGAGGTAGAGGCATCTGGAATGAAGTCCATGGTCTCCCTTTGTCCTAGCATGACAATAAGTCTGGAAGGACTCCAGCTTGCAGAAGGAAGTCTCTTTTAACTCTTGTTGAAAGAGTAGAAGGGAAACTGGGTGTGGTGACACACACCTGTAATCTCAGCAACTCTGGAGGGTGAGGAAGGAGGATTGCAAGTTCAAAGTCAGCCTCAGCAACTTATCGAGGCCCTGAGTAACTTAGTGAAGCCCCTGTAGGGCTGAGGATGTGGTTCAGTGATTAAATACCCCTGGGATCAATCCCTGGTATGTAGAAAAAAAGAAAAGGAAGGAAAAAAACAGAAAGGAAAACATGTGCTAAAACCTCTTGGTGAGGAACATTGCTGTTTGCCTTTATGTGTCCTTGTTGAACTGAAGGGTATAGTTTGAGGAGCGTAGGATGCAAGGTCTTAGATCTGGGTTTAAATCCTAACTTTACTTACTAAATACATGATAGTGTTTAAGGATGAGGAAATTGAGGTTTGGGAAGGCTGGAATGGAAAAATGATGCTTAGGATCCAGGAGGACCATATGTCTGAAGCATTAATATAATACCACCCAGTAGTCACTCCACTGGTGGCTGCTTTATTATTTCCCCTATATTCCGATGTGAAAACTGGGTTAAGGTAAATTTGGTGGTAATAGCATAAATGTGAAAGATCTTTGTTCTGTTTTGCAATGTGAACTCATTTAAGTAGAAATTTGTAGCCTGGCGTGGTGGCACACACCTTTAATCCTAGAATTTTGGGAGGCTGAGGCAGGAGGATCTCAAGTTCAAGGCCAGCCTCAGCAACTTAGCAAGATGGTATCTCAAAATTAAAATTTTAAACACTAGGGATATGGTGGAGCACCTGTGTTCTATCCCTGTTACTGGGAATTGGGAGTAAAAAGTCAGCCAATTTTGCAAGAATGAATACACTCTTGTCTTTGGTGAGGTAACTGTAGGTTAAGTTTTTAATTTCCAGGCTGGAGTGGTGGCTCAGT
>PVKS010024124.1:0-31468 GCA_004027875.1 Aplodontia rufa | reverse complement strand
GAGAAAGATATGGGTCTAATTTCAACTTTCTGCAGATGGAGGACCAGTTTGTCCAGCACCATTTATTGAAGAGGCTGTCACATCTCCATGTAATATTTTGACCCCCTTTGTCAAAAATCAGATGTTTAAAGATTTGAGGATTGGTTTCAGGGTCTTCTATTCTATTCCATTGGTCTTCTTCCCTGTCTTGATACCAGTATCATGCTGTCTTTGTTACTGTGGCCCTATAGTATAGTTTTAGATCTGGAATGGCAAAACCGCCTGTTTCATCTTTTTTTTTTTTTAAAGAGAGAGTGACAGTGAAAGAGACAGAGAAAGAGAGAAACAACTTTATTGAGTTTTTCACATTGCCTTCGTTGCCCTAACACTTAGTTGTGTAGGTGGTGCTGGGGTTTGAACCCCGGTCCTCATGCTTGCCAGGCAAGTGCCAAAACCGCTGAGCCACCAGTCCAGCCCTTCATTCAATTGTTCTTAACAAGTTTTCAAGTATAGACTGTACCTCATGGACTAGTTATGAGCTCTATGGAAGAGTCTCAGCACTTCTCCTTTTCTGACAAGTACGTGGTATCTGCAGAAGAGGAGGGAGCTATCTAGACTTGTCCAAGCAATTTCACTCCTGTGTAAATTTGTGCCCAATGGATTCTTGGCCTTAAAACTATATAGGAGGGGCTGGAGCGGTGGCTCAGGGGTTTTGGCGCTTACCTGGCAAGCACGAGGACCCGGGTTCAAACGCCAGCACCACGTACACAACTAAGTGTTAGAGCAACTAAGGCCATGTGAAAAACTAAATAAGTTATTTCTCTCTTTGTCTGTCTCTCTCACTGTCCCTCTCTTTAAAAAACAAACAAAAAAACCCAAAAAAACAACAACAAAAAACCAAACTATCTAGGAAGGGGCTGGAGCAGTGGCTCTTTCTTTACAGCACTTGCCTGGCATGCAGGTAAGGACCTGAGTTTGAACACCAGCACCACATACACAACTGTTTGTGAAGCAAAGGCTAGATGAAAAAATAAATAAAATTGATTCTCTCTTTTTCTCATTCTCTCCTTCTCTCTTAAAAAAAATCTATACAGAAGGGGCTGTGCTGGAGTGGTATCTCAGCAGTGACAGTACTTGCCTGGCATGCATGAGGACCTGGGATCAAACCCCATCATCACATACACGACTAAGGTCAGAGAAACAAAAACCAGATGAAAAAATAAATTTGATTCTCTCTCTCTCTCTCCCCCTCTCTATCTTTAAAAATAAAACTGTATGGGAATCTAGCAATCATTTAGCCACTGTTCTCAGTGGTCATGTCCTGAAATGGTCACTTGTAAGTATGTGGTCAGTAATTTTTTACTAATTGCGCATAAATAACCATAGTCTGCGTGATCTGCTTTTCTTAAAAATAAAATAAATGAGAGCAGTTATTCCTATAATAATGTCGCTCATTTTCATTTGCATTCTGATATGTTCTCCTGAGCAGCAGAACAGAGGTAGGATTTTAGCTGAGTGGGGAGAATTTCACACAGCCCACCTTATCTACATCTCAGCCTGTGGTTAGACCATTAGCCTTCCTGACAACTATAAATTATGACTGTGTTTGTGAGTGGTGATTTTATAGTTACTGCCACTATTTATGCTTTTGCTTCAGAAATTTATGCTTTCTCGCCTTATTAATAGCACCTGTGGGGGGAATGTCTAGGAGAAAAAACAAAATGTGTTATTAAAAATAAAATGAGCCATATTTATTTAGTTTTTCTTTATAGTGACAATGTTTGAGATTTTAAATGGCGTTTTTCATTATCTAAGTATTTTCGAAATGTCTTTATAACCATCACACCACAAATATTTTACATTACTATTTGTCTTACTTCTTTGGAATAAAAAACAACTGGTATACAGCCAGTACAAAGTACTACAAGCAAAACTGACTTAGGGTTAGGAGCCAAGAACTCCAAGTCATTTGGCGCTAGGATCAGAAAAAAGAATTGTTTTATTTATTTATTTTTATTTTTATTTTTCAGGGCTGAGGACCGAACTTGGGGCTTTGCGCATGCTAGGCAAGCGCTCTGCCACTGAGCTAAATCCCCAACCCCAGAAAAAAGGATTGTTGAGAACAATGACAAAGATCCAGATAGAATCACTTGTTTGGGTAAGTAGGTCCAAACTATAGGGAATGTGCGTGCTTGGAATCTTGGAAGTGTACATTTTGGTTGATCAAAGGATTAGAAGAAAGGCAGATAAGAACGTCTTGTAAAAGATTAAATAAGAGGTTGAATAGATGGATAAATTGATGCAAGAATGGTGGATAAATGGATTTTTAAATGAAAATGAAAAGTAGGATGGATACCTAATATAACTTACGAATTAAAAGTTGGAAAGTGAATAATAAGTTGGATGACTAGTTAATAAATGGAAAATTAAATGTGTAGATAGAGAACTACATACATCATGCAAATATATCATCATGCAAATGAATGATCAAATTGATGGACTGATAGTTGAACACAAAAATGGATTACTGGATGAATAGATGGATGAGTCAAACAGAGATTTGAAGATGTTATGGTTTTGAACTTGGAGAAAGTTGGCTATGAGACCAGGAATACAGATGGTCTCAAGCTGGAAAAATCTAGGAAACAGGCTTTCTTCTAAGATCTCCAGATGCACTTCTTCAGATGCTTATATTTGCATCTGCAGAATGCCCATTGACCCATTTTATTTTATTTTTAAAGAGAAAGGGACAGAGAGAGGGAGAGAGAGAGAGAGAGAATCAATTTTTACTTAGTTTTTCATGGGGCTTTTGTTGCTCCAACACTTCGCTGTGTACTTGGTGCTGGGATTTGAATTCAGGTCCTTATGCATACTGGGCAAGCACCGTAACCGCTGAGCCATTGCTCCATTCTCCCCTTGACAAATTTTAGACTTCTGAGTTGCAAGCTAATAAATCTGCATTGTTGTAAGACACTACATTTGTGATAATTCATCACAGCAACAATAGAAAAGGATGGATACATCAATGGATATAAATAAATGAATAGAAAATAGGTGAATACTTTGATGATTAAATGGATGGATGACAAATGGATAAATACATGGATAGATGTACAGTTATGTGGGCAGATGAATGGATAGAAGGATGAATGAAAACATATTTGGTTGGTTGGAGGGAGGGTTAAATGAATACATGGACATGTGAATGGTTACATGATAAATGATTATGGGTAAATGAGTGGATGAAGAGGTGGGTGGATGGATAGGTATATAAACACATGGAGAGATAAAATATGAGGGATGTAGAGGTACATGGATAAATAGATGTTTGGTGGGTGGGTAAAAAGACATATGGAGCGGTGGCTCAGCAATTTCGGCGCTTGCCTGGCAAGAATGAGGACCTGGGTTCAAACCCCAGCACCACGTACACAACTGAGTGTTGGAGCAACTAAGGCCATGTGAAAAACTAAATAAAGTTGTTTCTCTCTTTCTCTGTCTCTCTCACTGTCCCTCTCTCTTTTAAAAAAAAAAAGACATATGGATTGATGACTGGTATGATGGATGATGAAACAGATGTATGAATGGTGATCAATGAATAGACAAATGAGTAGCTACTTGGTTGGAGATCTGATGGGATAGATGAGTAGTTGCATGTATGTTTGTATATACATGAATGAAAAATACATTATGCTTAAAGACAAAAGTACTATTTTTGACATGAAATGTGAACTGCTGGACAGGGAAGTTTTTAATTTAGAAAGGAGATATCTAGGAACTGGAGCAGTGGCTCGGCAGTTACAGCACTTGCCTGGAATGCGCAAGGACATGGGTTCAAACCCCAGCACCACATCCACAACAGAGTATCAGAGTGTCAGAGCAATGAAAGCCACATGAAAAACTAAACAAAATTGATTCTCTCTCTCTCTCTCTCTCTCTCTTTCACTGTCCCTTTCTCTTTAAGAAAGAAAGAAAGAAAGTATCTAGATAGACTATAAAATGTGTGTGAAGCCTTGATTTTGGACTAACCCTCCATCTTCCAGGGAACTATTTAAAACAGGGGACCTGTACACTCAATGGTTTCTCTATCTGAACTATAATACCCTTCCTTTAAATAATTAACTTCAAATTATTCCCTGTATTATAGCATAAGCATTGCTTTCTCAGGGATGTCTTTCTTGCTTCAAATGCTCTTATAGTGTTGTATACCCTTCCTTTGGAGCACTAAAAGTCCAATTTACATTTATTTTTATGATCATATGTCTCATCATTCTCCTCTACTAGACCATGAGCTCCACAAGGACTGGGATCAAAGAAATTTTGCATATTGTTTTACCCCTATCACTTAAGTCACGCCTGACAAATAGCAAATGCCCAATATGTACTTTTTAATGGCTGGCACTCCTACTCGAATCACCAGGAACGATCTTGATGGGCTGCCAGGGCATTATTGACACTATGGCAACTAAGTCAGTCTTTACTGATGGAAGACTTTAACAAGGAGAGTACTCCATCAAAAGGGAAGAGCTAACCAATAAGCTTAGGACCCCTGCCCAGAGTCTTCTCTGCCCTGGAACAGGCAAGAGCCCTTGTCTCTGGACCAGGCAAAGCATCTCTTTGCCTTCACTCAGATCCTCCTCACTCACCTGTCCTTGAACCAGCATCCTCTTTGACTTGATGAGTCCCTTTAACCATCTCTCACCCTGATCTCCATCTGGGCCAGTTCCAGTCACCTGCCCAGTACTGCTTGAGGCTGGCAGGCTCGGAAGCCACATACCTCTTACTAACGGTTAGCATGTCCTCTTCTGACTCTCTGATCATCCTTTTCCTTTCTCTTAGCTAGTTAGTTTCATTTTTATCTTTTTAGTTATCTGATAGGCTTCAGTTTGTGTTTTGTGATCTATTTCTTCCTTTTTGAACATGGTACACTAAGGGTCTTAAGCTGCATTGAAATCTCAAAACTGTATGAATCAGTAGTGTGCCCTTGAGCAAGTGACTTAAACTTTCTGAGCCTCAGTTTCCTAAAACATGAAACAGATGCCATAAATCTATGTTCCAGGGTTGCTGTGGGGAATTAAACAACTGTGCTGGAAAGATCCAGCACAGAGGCTGGTGAAAATCAGTGATAGCCAAATATTAATTCTTAGGTTTTTTTCTTGCTTTTTTCCCCTATAGCACAATGCAATCTCTCTTTCTATTTTCCACTTCTCTGTCTACAGAATATTTTCTAGCCCTCATAAAATAGCAACACATAAAAAGAAATTGCACAGTATTCTTATATCCTCCAAATAACTCAATTCCATTATAGACTGGTCAATTTTAGGTATTTGAGCATTACCAAAGCATCTGAAACTGGTAAATAAAGTTCTATATTCACATTCAGAAAATAAAAAGCTGAATCAATACTTTGGAAAATAGTACAGGAAAGACATTTTCCTTGAGGCCTGAGACCTTATGTGGAAAGTGTCAGCCGATAGCTAATTCAGCTGACTGGAAGACAATGCACTAGACACCCTTTCTATTTTAAATTTGACACAGCATCTGTGAAGCTAACAGAAGAATGGAAGCCCACAATTTGGGGGGAAGACAGATTTGACAGGAGATCCCTGGGTGTTTGCCACAGAGGGCTCCTGTGAATGATTTAGGGCAGGGGATTTGAAAAGAAATGAAGTTAATGTGGAAGTGGTCATCAACTTATTATTGGAATAGTTAGTGGAATAATTAGATAATAGTGAAACTCTCTAAGCCAAAGGGAGATTTCAACACAGAATCACAAGCAACTCTTGCAAACACTACCACAAAGGAAAACAGATGGTCCAGGATTCAAACACTGGCAGTACCACTTTCTTGATTTGGTGACTTTGGCTAAATTATTCCATCTTTCTGGGCCTTTATTTCTTCATCTGTAAATTAAAAATTAATGGTGCTTACATCATAGAAGTGTCCTGGTTATTAAATAGTCAATTCAAATACACCAAAAACAGCGCTGGACGCTGTATTTAGTAATGCTGGTTGCACTGTAGCTCTAGCCACTTGGGAGGGTGAGGTAGAAGGATTGCTTGAGCCCAGGAGTCTGAAGTTAGCCTGGGCAACGGCAAGGCACCATCCTTAAAAAAAAAAAAAAAAAAAGTAGGGGCTGGGATGTAGCTTAGTGGTGGAGCCCTGGGTTTAATTCCTAACATCAAAACAAACAAATAAGTAGAATGTGTTTAACAAAGGAATAGTTGAGATTATGAAGTATTATTAGTCATAGGGGTTCTGACATATTCTCCTTCACTATTTATTTATTTATTTATTTATTTTAGAGAGAGAGAGAAATAATTTTTTTTTTTAGTTTTTTATGTGACTTTCATTGCTCTAAGATTTCATTGTGTATGTAGTGCTGGGGTTTGAGAAAGGTACTTACATAGCCTTGAAAATGTTAGGGATTATCTCTAAGAGAAGATAAGATCTCAAGACTGACATCTCTCAAGAAGTTGTGAAGGAATAAACACACTCTAGAGTCTGATTCCCTGGCTTTTAGCTCGGAAATCTGATATTTTTCAGCCCTGAGAAAAATTCAATAGTAGGGCAGATCCACACTAATCAGATTCATAGACCAATGTATAAACCAGATCATAATAAATTATTTAATCAATTATTTTTCAATGAGAAATATAACTTTTGAAAGTATCAGAGCATTCAAATCTATATGATCAGTGAACTTTCTTCCTAGGCTTGCACCTATGTGGGAAGTCCAATTTTTGAAAGAAGGGTACAACATATAAAACTTAAGGTCAGAGTGGCAGGACCTAGAAGATCTAAATTTAAAGTGGGTGCTGTCTGAATGAATCCCAACCAGTGATCTCATATGAGGGATAGACTTTCCTACACTGTGTGCTGTGAAATTTTGTCCTCTCTGCCAAGCCCAAAAGGAAAATATTTGCTATGGATTGAATGTGTCTCTCCAAAGTTCATGTATTGGAAACTTAGTCCTCAAATTATTATGCTAATGGAATTTGGAAATGGGGCCTTGGGAGGTAATTAGGATTAGATGAGGTTAAGAGTAGGGCCCTATGATGGCATTAGTAGCTTTTTAAGAGAAGGGGAAGAGAAATCTAGCTGCTTGCTCTTTCTTACCATGTGATCACACCTTGTTATGATGCAGTGAGAACACCCTCTCCAAATGCAGAGCAGATGCCAGGACCATGTTCTCGGACTTCCTATCCTTTGGAACCATAAGCCAAAGAAGACTTCCATTTTTTTGTAAATTATTCAATCTCAAGTATTTTTATAGCCACAGAAAATGCACCAAGACACGTTTATTAATGATTTTTATCACTGAAAATATGTGAAACTTCTGAACAACCAAAATACCACAAAAGATAAATGACAAATTCAGAAAATATTTGTAACACAAATTACAATCAACAGATTAAAGTCAAATGCATAGAGCTTTTATATACCATAGGAAAAAGACCAATGCTCCATCAGAAAAATGGGCAAAAGGTATGAATAGATGGTTCACAGAAAAGGTATACAAACGATTTATAGATTGTGAAAGGAATCACACTGCACTTATGATTAAGTATGCCTTATAAACTTCATCAAACTAAGTGGAAATGATATTTCATTGTGATAATTCACCATTTTTGTTAATCAAGTATGTGTATATATGCTGTATATTTATGTATATGGTATTATTATAATTAATAGCTATTAAAATGTATTCTTTCATTAATTCTATCTTTTATTTTTCTATATCTGTATATCCTTTATCTATATTTTGGGATATTCTCTTATTGATTTAAAAGAACTCTTTGTAAATTCAGATCTTAACTCTTTATTGTGTTTTGTTTTGTTTTTTTGAGATAGAGTCTTGCTAAGTTGGTGAAGCTGGCCTCAAACTTGTGATTCTTCCTCTTCCGCCTGGAGTAGCTGGAACTACAGGCATGTGTCCTTTATCTGTTAAATAAAGTTTCCCTGCTTACCCATTCCCTGGACTTCTTCAGAAAGAATCATGAGGGAGAAGCAGAAGAGAATTCCCTTTAACTGAATATCCAGCGTGTTCTAGATTTTCTCATGCACCTTCGCAGGAATCCTAGGGAGAGGTACTGTGACCTTTATTTTATAGCTGAGGATGTGGTAGCTCAGAGACTAAGTAACTTCCTCAAGGATGCACAGCTAGTCAGTTGTATTTTGAACTCTGAATCCAAAACTCTGCTTTTTTTGTGTGTACGTAGGGTGGGGCAGGGGATCTCACTCTGTTGCTAGATTAGTATGGAAATCTGTATCCTCCTGCTTCACCCTCCCATGCCACGGTGCCTGGCTAAAGCTGTGTTCTTTCTTCTCAGCCATGCAAGTGCCTTCCAAAGGCTCAAAACTCTTCTAATCATCAAGTAATTTATATTCTGCTACACATCTGGGGACCTGGCTGCAGACTTAGTCCTAGTTCGTTTCTGAACTGACACCAACTGGCCAGGGCTGCAACTGGAGCAATGAGTGGACCAAAATTCATCTTACTGCCGTTACTCCAACCCCCTCTGTGTTTGGGGTTGAGTCCTAGAAACCTGAGTACCCACTGAGTTGCAATTTTTCCCTTTTTTCTTGCCCACCTTCCATCTCTTGAGGTCAGACCAAGTCAGCCTCCTCTATTCTATTTTACTTTTTGTTTTGTTTTTTATTTTTTATTTTTTTGTTTTTTAAATTATTTTTTAGCCTCCTCTATTTTAAAGAAGAAAAGGACTCATACTAAACAGAAGCTTGCCATCACCCATCTCCCCTCCTTGGGCCAAACACTGGAGCTAAGGGTAACAATCCATATTTACTATTAAGGAGGATCAATAAAATCACACCCAGGAGTAGCCCTTTCTTCTGATTCCCATCAACATCTGCAGCTTTGATTGTCACATGCTCACTCAGATGCCCCTGCTACCAGTCTTACCCCAAACAGTTTTGCTATACCATACCTCCATGCCCATGACCACGCTTCTTTTTTCCACCTAGCAAATGCGGTTACATCCTTCAACTCACCTCTGCCATGAAGGATACCAGCCCTCCATCAAGAAAGAGAGTTAGAACCAGGCATTGTGGTGCACACCTGTAATCCCAGCAACATGTGAGGCTGAAGCAGGGAGATTCAAGTTCAAGGCTAGACTGGGCAACTTAGAGACCCTGTCTCAAAATAAAAATAAAAAAGTTTTGGGATATAACTCAAGGTTAGAGCACCCCTGGATTCAATCCCCAATACTGATAAAGGAAGGGGAGGGAAGCAGGAAAAAGGAATGGGGAAAGAGAAAGAGAAAGAAGAGTTAAGTCTTTACCCTCTGAGCTCCCCTGTGCTGAACTTGCCTTGACCATCTTTCATTGTGGTTTCTGTTAATATGTCTGGGCAAACACGGATTTCCTCCAGGGCAGGGACCATGCTTTGTATATCTCCAGTGCCCAGCACAGGTGATGAATGCATGAGGGTGTTTCTGAGCCTTACTGTCTCCTTTCCACCCAGCCTACGCTCAGACTCACAGGACTGAGTCTTACTGGATATCTCTCTGATTTGAGTAATTTGCTTCCTTCTCCAACTTTCTGTGAATATTGATTCTTTTCTCAAACTTGCTCTGAGGACCCAATATGCTTCTTGGTTTCTATTACCTTCAGCTGGACTCTTTCTTTCTTTCTTTCTTTCTTTCTTTCTTTCTTTCTTTCAGAGAGGGACAATGAGAGAGAGAGAGAGAAAAAAAAAACAGAGAGGGAGAGAGAAACAATTTTATTTAGTTTTTCATGTGTTTTCGTTGCTCTGAGACTTCATTGTGTATGTGGTGCTAGGGTTTGAACTCGTGTACTCACGCATGCCGGGCAAGCGCCCTAACTGCTGAACCACCGCTCCAGCCCCTCAGCTAATTTTTAAAAGTAGATCTTTTTTTTTTTTTAGATTCACAGAAAAGTTTCAGGGAGAGTTTCTGTATACTTGTCACATGATTCCCCCTAATTGTTAACATCTCATGTTGCTGTGGTATAGTATTTGTCAAACAAAAAAACCAAATTGGTACTATTTATTCATTTTTAATTATACCAGTAAAGCATAGAGAACCTCTCCAGCCCCCAGCTGGACTTTCTATCACTAATTCTGGCTGCCTGGTGGGAAACCCTTGAAGTCTATGCTTCAGTGAGAACCCTGAAGCCTCTTGAGCCTTTCTGTGCTCCCTAGGTAAATCCGGGCCCAGACCCTAACCTTTCTGGACCTCACCATGGCTTGGATGGGCATGAGGCCAGGAGCTCATAAAGACTTGGTTCCAAATCAACCCCCTGTCATTCTGCCCCGCTTCTACACCACTTCAGGCACGTCAGAAGGCAAAAAAGCTGAATCACTTCTGGGCCAGGAGTCCTGCAGCATCACAGCAGAAATCAACAGAGCAAAGGAAATGAGCTCATTCCACAGACAGGCAATATGAGCAGCCAGGCAGCCCAAGGCCCATGGGACACCAGGCAAAGAACCAGCTAGGTCACAAGTGAGTGAAAAGCCACTCTTTGAAGTACTCTCAAGTCCTGATCACGTAGACCCATATGCTCCTAGGCAGGCTTCATCACAGGGGAGATAGAGTGAGACCCCACCAGGATGTCTCTAAGGCCTTTACTTTTTGTATCTGGACCCAAGGATGGGGGAACTAATAAGAGATGATGTGTTCTAATCTAGGGGAAGGACATTTGAGGGTCATTGTTGAGTTAATCGTCAGATAGTTATTGACCCTTACCCTGGCCAGCCCCAAAGATTACTGAGACATCATTCCTGCCCCAGAGGGTTCCCGGTCTAGCAGATAAGGATGTTAAAACATTCCACGCTGGGCTCTCACATAGAAAACAAAATACAAGTAGAGACAGAGAAGTGCAAACAAAGCTCCCTTGTGTGAGAGTGAGTGAAGGGAGAAAGCATTGGCCAGAGTGTTGGGAGAACTGATTTCATTTTTTAAAATTTTGTGTGGAGAGATGATTGTGGTACAGTGGGAATGGAAGATGAAGCTAGAGAGATAGGTTGCAAGAGGGGACTTCCTTTTGAAGACCAAATCTCTATAGCAGAACATTCACTGAATTAAGAAGCACTGAAAAGGGCTGGAGCAGTGGCTCAGCGGTTATGGCACTTGCCTGGCACGTGTGAGGACGTGAGTTCAAACCCCAGCACCATGTACACAATGAAGTCTCGGAGCAATGAAAGTCACATGAAAATGTTCTCTCTTTCTCTCTCACTGTCCCTCTCTCTTTAAAAGAAGAAGAAGAAGAAGCACCAAAAAAAAAAAAATAGGCCTGAGAGAGGAGATGGCATGGTTAGCTTTCTACAAGTGCTGTCTCAAATACTGGATTAAGAATCCATTAGTGGGGCTAGAGCAGTGGCTCAGTGGTTATGGCACTTGCTTCGTATGCGCGAGGAGGCAAGTTCGAACCCCAGTACCAGTACCATGTACACAACCAAGTGTCAGAGCAACTAAAGTCACATGAAAAACTAAATGAAATTGACTCTCTCTTTCTCTCTCACTGTCCCTCTATCTTAAAAAAAAAAAAAAGAATTCATTAGCTTTGTGTGTTTGCTGCATCCTTAGCCATTCTGAACAAAGTGGCCAGAGATAATAGGCCTTGTGCTGGGCTCTGTATGAGTAGTGAGCAAGAGATATAATCACACCATCCTTTGAGAAGTTTGGAAGTTTGGATCTAAGAGATAAACAGCAGAGTGGCCTGGAAGTTGAGAGAAACAGAAAAGGCAGCAAGCAGAAGCAGCGAAGCAGCAAAACCATCAGTCAGAAGCAGCCATGGAGTAGACAGAAGGAAGCTGGCAAGAAGCTATGACCCAGAGAGAGCAAATGGTTTGTAGGGGTAAGAGAAATTAATACAGTTGCCAGAGGGAGAAGCTCTGAGACAGAAAAGAGATGCAAAAGTGCTAACTCATGAGCATGGTGAAGTGAAAGGCGGGGAGCAACGATGCAGAGCCACACAGAGTCTAGAAAAACAACAAACATTTCCTATTCACTTACACATGGACCAGGGCCTCACTCCTTGACTCTGCATCCAAACAATTGACACGCCAATATAGATGGGCCAATGACCAGGATACTAACCAAGGCAAAAGGTCAACCTTCCTCTTTCAAGATTAGATCAGTTTTGAAATTTTCTCTTTTCCCCAAGATTAATGGTCTTGGTCATTGAGTTGCCAACCTTCCAAGAAAAGCCAGAGGTGGGTGGATAAGTCACAATCCTGCTCAGTATGTTCTTCCACGGGCTTGCCATTTTATACTATCAGAGTGGGATTGGGAATGGTTCTCAAGGCAGGGGTTGAGGGAGAAAGGATATTGTACTATAAAGGATTTCTGGGTTCAACAGCAGAGACCATATCCAATGATCTTAAAGAGAAAGGGATTCACTGGAAGAATCTGAAGTAACTCACAGAACTTCAAGGAAGGCTAAAAAGCTGGCCTCAGAAACCAGATAATGTCCTACAACAGATTCGTCCAGTTAGGTCATTTCTGCCAGCACTATCGCCACTGGACACCTTCCTTCAATGTGCTGGGTGCTGGGTGCTGGTTCCTCCAAATGTACTCAGAAACTTAGGAGCCATAAATGGTAAATGTTCTCTTCTGAGATCAGTTAGGTCTTCCTCCAGTGCAGGTCAAAAAAATGCTCCACATTCTTCAATCCAGCACAGAGAGAACAGAATGCAGAGAAAGAAAGAGTATGTGTTTTTCTGGCCTTGTTCTC
Organism: Aplodontia rufa; assembly: GCA_004027875.1. Taxonomy (NCBI): domain Eukaryota; kingdom Metazoa; phylum Chordata; class Mammalia; order Rodentia; family Aplodontiidae; genus Aplodontia; species Aplodontia rufa. The sequence goes on along the minus strand of PVKS010024124.1, from coordinate 18,775 downwards.
TGGGCACATATTCCTTTCCAAGAATCTGGGGGCAGGATACGGGCAGTAGTGATTATGGCAGGCAGTTTCAGATCTCAGGAATCCTGGGCATCCTCCAAATTCCTCTATCTCCAGCATGCCTCCACTCATCTCAGTTGGCAGCTCTGGCTAAGAAAGCCTTAAGCTGAGACCTGAATGGCGAGTAGTTGTTAGACAAAGAAGTGGGGTGGGTAGAATGTTCTAGCATCTGCAGAACGTTGATCTTTTTGAGCCACTGAAATAGACTCTACAGTTAAGCCACTGAAGGTAAGCAAAGGGCACAGCGGAGTGAAATGAGCTGGAGGGGAAGGCACATTAGAAAGTTTGGATTTTATGCTGAGTGGGTTGTCATTGATGTACTTTATGCTGGGAATGGACATGACAATATTTGTGCGTTAGGAAAGATTACTGGCTTCTGTAAGAATATTAATTCTTTGAGGACAAGAACTTTGTTTTGCTTACCACTGCATCCCTAGTACCTAACACACTAGATGTTCTCAGTAAACATTGTGAAATGAATGAATGAGGGGCTGGAGTGGTGACTTGGGACTGGAATGGTGGCTCAGTGGTACAGGACTTGCCTGGCATGCATGAAGACCCTGGTTAGAACCCCAGCACCACATAGACAACTAAGTGTTGGGAAAACCAAAACCAAATGAAAAAAAAATTTGAAAAGAAATGAATGAAGGAATGACCACTGTGTGGAAAATGTATCCAGTTAGGATGTTATTGTACAATTCAAATATTAAATAACAGATGCCCTGTGTTGTCATGATGACTATGGGGATGGAAAGAAATGACCAAATTCACAGGATGTTTGGGAGGTAGAATAAAAGAGATCCTGGTAGTGGGAAGCTCAGTATTAAAGATGAGATTCTGGTTTCTAACTTAGGTGAATGACTGGAGATGCTATTATAAGAGGTAGGAAAGACGGAAGGTAGAGGTGATGGTGGTAGATGGGAGGAGGTAGGAACAAATTCATGCATCAACACATCAAGTTTTAGGGACATACAGGTGGACACTTCAGCTGTTGCCATTCCCTGGAGAGAAGTTCATTACAAGAAGATCCCAGGAGAGGCAGACCTAAACTCAGGTGGACTGCAGGTAGAGATTTAGCAATCTGTCTGGGCAGCAGAGCCAAAGCCTGTGCCAGCAGAGCACGTGGAGCACCTGAGTCCAGCATGCTGGCCTCTGACCCAGTCTCTGCCATTGAGTCTTTACGCAGTAAACATTATTAAGGGCTTACCTACTGTGTCCAGTCCTGATGTTCTCCCCTCCCCTTCTTGCCCCAGGCTCACCATTTCCTTATGCCTGCAGGGATGTCAGCAGCACTGCTTTTATGGGGACTGAGTACTGCACCAGAACTGCTTCCTCAGAATTATGTAAGCTAGAGCAGAATATTGGAGCCTCTGTGTACGACAGCACAGGCTGATCCAGCAGAGAGCTCCAGGCGTATACATGCACTGCTTGTATAGTGAACACAGCAAAACTAAACTACATCGCCTGACAAAATGTTTATTTAGATACAACTTATGTAAGGAAAAAAACAACTTACATAAGAAAAAGCATCCTGTTTTGTCACCGTTGTCACATCACTATGCCACTCCCACTTCCCTGGCCCTGATGTCAGGCCAGACTGTTGTCATGAGTGGGGAAATAGCCCAGAGGAGGCAGGGGCTGGGAGGGAACTCAGTGATTTGTGTTCCTAAGTGGACAAACAGTACCTGCCCTATTTGTTCTCTCCCTTCTCCAGGACCTGGAGTCAGGGGCACACGAGACATTGCATCTGTTACTGAAGCTGCTGTTTAAGTGTTACTGCGTTCCATCGTCCCTACAAATTTACGAGTCCAAGAAAGTGTTGTCAGTGAAGAAAAGAAAGGGTTCATTTGTAATGTAACGCTTGCTCTACTAGGGAAGACTTTCCTATTGTTTTATGTTTGTGGCTCAGCGGTTAAGGTGCTTGCCTGGCATGCGTGAGTACGTGAGTTCAAACCCCAGCACCACATACACAACGAAGTCTCAGAGCAACAAAAGCCACATGAAAAACTAAATAAAATTGATTCTCTCTCTTTCTCTCTCATTGTCCCTCTCTCTTAAAAAAAAAAAAAGAAATTAAAATAGTGCATACATTTTGAACATTTTGTGTATGTATCTGTATAGTGCTAAATTCAATGTGTTCTAAGTATTAAATGATAGTCTAACAAATGTCACTTAAATAAGGAAGCAGGTGCTGTCTAAAGTCTGTGCACTCTTAGATCCATTCCTTGTCCTTGTCCTTGTCCTGCTTAGCTCTGTGTTGCTGTGGGGCTGACCCTGTGTGCTTCTTTCTCAGGCTCCTTTTTCAACTAAGTTACAGGGAGGTAGGTGGAGCATAGAGGTTCTGGCAGGTGATAAAAAGTTAAGAGGAAAGGAGAACCTAGTGTGGTCTTTCCCTCTCTGTGTCATGGGTGGCATCTTTAGCAGTAGCTGCTTCTGCTCTGTGACTCCAGCTTCCTTCAGTTATGCTTGCCATGGTCCCAGCTTCCCCCAGTGAAGCTGAACCTTAAGCTCCACCAACACCATCTCCCCTTGTCCCTTCAGCCTAGGGGTGGTGGTGACTTCTTGCCATTGCTAAGCTCTGAGTTGCTTCACCATCCTGTTTGTCTTATTAATTTATCTATCACTTATGTCACCAATTCTCTGCATTAAATTCCCTCCCTTTTGAATACTTAGAATGGCTCTATGTTCCTGGTAGGACTTTGCCTGATAGACACAGTACTAACAGAAATGATCATGAAGGGAGCATTTTTTTTTAAATGAGGATGGTCTCTTTCTGAAAGAAGATAACAGGAATCAGAAGCTGAAATTTGCTTAGGAGTTGTGGTGATGCGACCATGTGTAAGCCTGAGCCTCTTGGGCCTCAAAATGAACAGGTTCAGGGAATGGACACCCGAGAGGCAGAATGCCCCAAAGAGAGGGCCGTTCCTGTGCAATCTGGTAGTGTTCCTTGGTGGCAAGTGACAGGTACAGAACTGGGATACCAAGCACAATAAAAGGGATTTACGGAAAGAGTGTAAGAAAGTCTATAGAATTTTAAAGAATGTGGAGTATTTCAGCTTTTGGAAATATCAAGATAAAGGCAGCTCTGGGATCTATGGAAAATGAATAAATCCCTTCAGGAAGCTTGGGCACATGCCTGAACCTTAAGGTAAGGGAACAGAGAGACAAAGAGAGAATCAAAGAGGAGAGATACTGAATTCTGAGTTTTGAAAAGTGAAAACTTTCTATACATGGGAAAATTGAAAGTTGCTACACTACCCACTTAGTAAAGCCCTGTCCTCAAACAGTACAGCCATGGGTCTTCTGTTGGTTCCCTAGGCGTGTCACCTTGCTAGCCCAGGGCATCTCAGCATCAGAGGCTGTGCCTGAGAAAGAAGCCTGAGAAAGCAGAATATTGATTACCTAGTGGTTGAAGCTGTATGCACTGGGGGTGGCTCGAGCCAACCTCAGAGGACAACATTCCAGGTTCATAAACACAGGTGACACACCCTTGGGCTCCAGGGTGATCTGATAAGACGCTCTCTGCAGGAAGCAGGATGACGGAGGAAGAACACTTCAGGCAGAGAGAGTGGTAGGGCATAGAGATGTTAATGACCTGAATAATTGCATAGCCCAAGATAAGCCCAATTGCTACCTCTTTAAAAATGTTTAGCCATCTTCAGCCAGGTAGTCAATCTGCAATGGAAATGCCTTGGCCGGACTTGCGTTCACGGTCCCATTAAACAAGTCCTGCTTCTTAAAGGCTGAGTACTTAGGGAAGTCAGTCTGGGCCTGGCTGGCCTCCTCCAGCCCGCCCTCCTGCCTCCCCCACCCCCCACGTGAGCTTCCCTTCCTCTTGGTCTTGGTCTCTTTTTTTCCTTCTTCAATATCCCCCTCCATTTACAATTTCAAACAATTTCAAGACCAATTCCTTGCAGCAGCTTCTTTCACAAAAGCTAATGGCTTATGCCAGAAGGAAAAGTTCACAAATTGCAAAAGAGTTGTTTTTTTTTTCATTTTGGTTTTGTTTTGTTTTAAAGCTGAGCTGCCTAGCCCTGAACTTGCGGGTTTGCTGCCTGCTCAGCAGGACAAAGAGAGCAGAGCCAGGAAGATGAAAGCCGAGCAGCCCAGAAGAAAGGAAACAAGGAAGCTCATTTAAAGGGGAGGAGACTTTGCTTAAACTACTGGGGTGAGGGTGGGGAAATACTTCCTAAAGCATGTGCTGTTTCCAGTCTCCAGATGGTGTCATTTGCCCTGCAAAACAAGTAACAGACAGCATGATTTTGATGCTCAGAAATGAATGTGTGGGCAAGTCATTTGGGAAATGATGCCTATGGTCATTATGCTTCAGAGATTCAACCATATTTGAAAGCAACTGGCTTGGCTTGCTGGCCTCTGGTTCATTTGAATACTTTATTTACATTTTTACTAGCTATATTTGCACAACTAGAACTTCCACCTGTTTGATAATTTACTTAGGGTACTGTATTTAGATGGTATAGACCTCAATGGGAAAACTGGTCATACCAGTTTGAGACTGGAAAGAGTGGAAACTAACCTAGAATGTTCCTCTTAGTTTCTCCAGACCCATTACCCTTGCCACAGGTGTTGGCACAGAGATAATACTAAATAATAAAAATAATCATAATCATTAACTTTGATAGAATGGTTAATTACGTGCTAGTGTGCATGGTTTTTTAGATGAGGCCAGATTCTCTGCACCCACTGGCAAATGGAGTCTGGGCCACTACAGATTCCCGCAGCCAAAATAGCCTGCTTCTAGTGTTTGCAGCTATTCCCAGTTAAAACTGGGAATTTGGGCTGGCTGCAGGTGTCTGCAGCCGAAAGTGTTAGCAGCTCTCCAGCTAAAATCTGGGTGTTGCAGCTCTTGGTGTGCTGGAAATTCATCCCGGGAATTTGGCACCAATCTTCTGGGTTCTTGTCTCACGAATGTGAAGAATAAAATCCATGGACAACCATGGAAGTAGGAGTAAAAGGAGTAGGATTTATTTAAGGAAGGAGAGCAGAGACTCCACAAGGCAGAGGGGTACCTGGAAGCAGAACACTGTGTAATGGAGGTTAGGCCAGGGGTTATGTTGATTTGGGGTATGAGCATAACTAATATTCCTGCAAGGCAGGCGTCATTGGTTGAAATCTATGCAAAACAGATATTGAAACTAAGCACCAAAGTTATTGGTTAAAATCTATGCAAGACAGGTAGCAATTCTTTCCAAGTTCCCATCAGTATCCACCCCCACTTAGTTTTCCCGCCTCAGGGACAAAGGAGTTGCTGGCCCAGGTGAGCCTCATGGTCATTTGCATATGAAGGCCCTGAGAATGTCCTGTGGTTTACTCTCTACCAGCTAGCTCTTAGGCGGGGCCCTTTATCTTTTTTTTGGGGGGGGGGGGCAAAGAACATGGATATTTAATATTTAAGAAAGATATGTGGGATTGCCTTCCAAAAGAGAATGTATAGATTTTATACTTTCACCATTAATGCAAGTTTTTCTACGGTCTGAGCAACCCTGGCTATTCTTAGCCTTTTAATTTTTTTTATTTTATTCAGAAATTTATCTGTTGAACAATCAAACAAGCTTCTAACGAAATAATAATATATACAAATTCTGAAAATTAGATTTACTCCCAAGAGCCCCCCCATTACCCACCCTAATCCCTCCCCCCTCCTTCCCAAATACATCTCTACAAATGCCTTACACCTTATCTGGATTTAAAACATGATAATAGACCTCCTTTCTCCGTGGCCAGCTAGAGCTAGACCCAGGCCACGGAGAAAGGAGGTCTATTATCATGTTTTAAGCCCTTATCTTTTTGCATTTGAAGGCCCTGAGTGCCTGTCAATTGCTCTCTACCAGCTAGCTCTTAGATAGGGCCCTTTGTTCTGCCTACCTAGCCATTACTATCTCTCCTAAAACTGTCTCACCAGGTACTAGTCTCAGAGCTCAGAACAGTTGTGTAAAATGTGTACTGGTATTATCTCCATCTTACATAAAGTGGGACACAGTTTCTGTAACTTACCCGTGAGCTTTGGTTTGGATATAGTTTGCCTCTTCTGAAACTTATGTTTAAATTTAATTTCCACTATGAGATATTAAGAGGTGAAACCTTTTAAGAGGTAATTAGGGCCTGCCCTTATGAATGGATTAATAGGTTGGTGGGTCATCTCAAGAATGGCTTTGCTGTAAAAGCTAGTTTGGCTAGGTATGTCACATGCTCCCTCTCTCTCAGGTGATGCCCATGCCACTTCAAGTCTCTAAAAGCAAGAAGGCCTTTATTGGATGCAATCCTTGGATCCCGAACCCAAATCATTAGGCAACTATTTTCTTTAAGACTTATCCAGTCTGTGGCATTGTAATTAGCAACAGAAAATAGTTAAATAGCTAGCACATGCTAGAGCCAGGATGCTAGAGCCAGTATTTGGATCTAGGCAGTCTGGATCCAAATATTCTAATATTGGTTGTTTTTCAACATAAAGATCTCCAGTTCAAGATGGCAGAATGAAGAAGCCCAATTGACTACTCACTCTCCCAAAACCCCACTAAAATCAGAGTGGGAATTTTTGTAAAGGTGTAAGTCTGCAAAAACCAAGTGGGGCGAGGGGTGGGGCCAGAAGCCCATGTTCCCGGGCAGTACCACAATTTTAAAAGCTGGAAAGCAGATGAATGAATGGCAGCTGACTTAGCAGACTTAGAAAGCTGAATCCTACGTGGGCAATGTCCAAATCCAAGGAACAGAAATTTAGGTCACAGCAGAAACCCCCAAAGTCTCAGGAATTGGTAGTGCTGGGTGGGATTAAAAGGATGATTGGTTCAAAGTTGAACACACAGACTCCCAGATCCCTCCTTAACCCCAGCAGAACACTGCAGGTTTATTTTCTGGAGGAAGTTAAAGAAGCCTTCTGGATTAGGTAATGCCAGGTACAGTTGAGGGCAGGGGAACCCTTTACTGACAATAGGAGAATTAGGTGTAAGTTTGCACAGGAAACAGGAGACTCTCACCCTTTTCTTATCTCACAACTGCTAGAATTCTGGTAGCTAGTATTATATTCTCCAAGCAGGAGAGTGGGAGACCCTTCTCTCTGGAGAATCTGAACAGTCTAAGAAGAAGGACAATACGAATGGGTCCAGGAGGATCACCTTATGGTGAAGCCACTGATCACATGTCTGAGCCCAGAGCAAAAGTTTTTTTGTTTTTTGTTTTTCAGAGCTGAGAACTAAACTTGGGGCCTTGCGAGTGCTAGGCAAGTGCCCTGCCACTGAGCTAAATCTCCAACCCCAAGAGCAAAAAGTTTTTGATAAATTGTGTTTTCCTCTTAAGTCTGACCAGGCAACCTAAAGATCTAAACAAAATCCTAACTCAAACATTGAAATATCCAAACAACCCCTAAACATTCCCAAATATTGGAAAAAATCTCTGATGTGAAAAATAATAGACCCAAATGAACAGGTGCAATTTTGAAGCTTTTTTTTTTCTTTCTTTCTTTTTTTTCAGGACTGAGGACTGAACTCAAACTCGCGGACTTGCGGCAAGCGCTCTGCCACTGAACTAAATCCCCAACCCCAATTTTGAAGCTTTGAAGACAATGTAGGGAGAAGATAAGATTACATACTGCATAGATTTAAAAAAAAAAAAAAAAGTAAGGTTACCAAAGGGGATCAACTGGATTAAAAAAAAAAGAGAGAGAGGGGCCTTGGAAATGAAAATAGCTATAATGGAAAGGATGAAGTCATTTTCCTTGGTTATTTAGAGGATGTTGCTCTGTGGTCTTCTATGTGCCACTTCAGGAATCTTTCACCACTATGATTTTTGACATTTTTGTGTGAAAACTGTTGTTACTCTCTGGAAGCTTTTTGGATTTTCTCTTTGTCATCGGTGACCTGACCCTTTTCAGAAGCATGATTTGGGGTGGAGATATTTCTAGTGTTTCTGTTGGCTAGTCTTTGGAATTTTTGAATTTGGAAATTTCTGTTTTTATTTTCTGGAATATTCCAATTGTTTTCGGTATATTTCAGTTGTTTCTTTGGCAAATTCTTTCCATCTGTTCTATATTTTTGGAATTCCTAGTATTCATTTGTTGCTCCTCCTCATTGGTGCTCAAATTCTCTTATTTCTCTCCTATTATTCATCTCTTTATCTTTTTGTCCATCAGAGAGACTTCCTCATTTCCGTTTCATTTCTAGGCCAATCCTGGGTACAGAACTCAGGGAAATCTGGATTGGAAGATCCAGGGAAGCGATCCCTCCAGGGAGGCTGTGGCACCTTCTTGTAGGTGTTTGAACTGTGGGTGTGTGAGGTGTTAGTAGGGGAAATTTGTCTCTGACGTCCATGTTGCTCTAGTCCTAGGACCCTGATATAACTCTTTTGTCCACAGACCCTCCTCAGGTTTCCTATCCCAAAAATCCTTTTCTGATCTGCATTTACAACAAAATCTATGGAAAATGAGTGAGGAAATTGGGGATATGAGATTGTCTTCTAAATGTGGCCTATTCACATATCCCTCTAAAGCCACTCTTAGTACTAACTACCCTAAAGAACTGGATTCCACTAGTGTCCAGCAAAGATTACAGTCGAGGTATTGCCTTCCAGGAGCCAATATCTGGTGAGAGGCTAAGATAACCTGATAGTCACTGTAGCAGTCTAGGGAATCATAACTCATCAGGAACATGGGACAGCAAGATTTTTGTTCTGTCTCAGGTACCACACTGCTGCCTAGGCCTTGCTGTGTCCTGGGATGCCAGAGGACTTGTTTCCTTAGTAACAATAATCATGTGACAGGAACACACAGAGATCCCGGAGATATTGCTTAGCAACCATGCTGCACCTGCTGGGACTCTGGGCCAGAGGCTTGGGCCAGGGAGCCTGGCTTTGAACTTGGAAACTCCAATCATAGCTGGTAAAAGGAGGAAGACCTAATTTGGGGAAGCCCAGTTTGGGCTTTAAGTGTTTGCAGGATGGCAGAGGTACACAAGGGGAAGCAGAGGCAGAGGAGTTTGGTTTTCTCATTGTAATGGAGAAGGACAAAAGTTATGGGAAGAGCAGGGCTGCTGAGGAAAGGCAGACTGTTGGGCTGGCTGTGGGTAGCAGTTTTCTGCCTGGTCCTTGCTATAGAAAACACTTTCATATCGGAGGATGGGTCTCCACAACTCTAAGGAGGGGTGCGCCTGGCTCAGGACTCAACTCTGTAGCACTTCTAGGAACCTGAGCAAGCTAGAGTATCTGGACTCTAAGAGTTAGTCCCAGGAGAATTCCCCTTTGCAAGGTGGTAATGAGGAGGTGCAATGAACCAGCCTCAGGAAACTAACTATTGAACCACACGGCCATGGGGGAGCTGTCCAGGGTTTGGTGTTGCCTCTTTACTGGCTCTCTTTCTTTCCCTCTGCAAAACCCTGTTGACTCAGAGGTAGGCTGTGGAGTCCAGCCATCTAGGGGTGTGTGTGTGTATGTGTGTGTGTGTGTGTGTGTGTGTGTGTGTTACTAGGGACTGAACCCTGGGGAACTCTACTACTGAGCTACATCCCCAGATCTTTCAGTTTTTACTTTGAGGCAGGGTCTCTTTTAGTTGCCCAGGTTGGCTTCAAACTTATGATCTGCTTCAGCCTCCCTAGTCCCTGTAATTACAAGTATCAAACTGCCTAGATTTTAATTTAGCTTCTTCACCCAAGGACCAGGCACTGAATTCTGTGTTTCAGTTTATTTATCTATACTGTAGAATAGGAATCTCATGGATCATTGCAAGGATTAAATGAATGAACCCATGTTAAAGTGATTATCATGCTTCTTGGCATATAGTAAGTGCACAGTAAAACCATCCTCATCAACAACCCCACCCCACCCTCACTTCCAGCAAATGGCTCTGGAGACAGAGCCTATGGTCAGTCTATTCTCTGGAGCACATGGGAGTAGGTAACGGCCAAACTCTAGAAACCACTGCATTTGCAGGTGGATAGAGTATTCCCCTGCCCCTGAGGAGCTTTGCTGAGCGTTTGAGTATTCTTGACCACTTGACCTTCTTTTAGTGAACCAATTCCCTTCCCATCATGGCTACCCCAGTGCCCCAATCTTCACCTCAAACTACTCAGAAAATTGCTCATATAGCATGTTACTGTAGGAGACAGTGAGATCAGGGGCTCAGGAGTTGAGCTCAAATCCCAGCTTCTGCCATGTCTTAACTATGAGATTGTGAACAAATTGTATATCCTCTGAGCCTCAGTTTTCTCATCTGTAGTATAGGAAGCAGCAGTACCCAACCTACTTGGTATAAGATATGACTGGCTTTTGATAAATATTAGTAATGTTAATATGTATTAATAGCCAGAGACCCAAAAAATCTTGTGTGTGTGTGTGTGTGTGTGTGTGTGTGAGTGGCTTCACATGTTTAATAATAGGTTTCAAGTGAGAATGTGAAATTGACCAACAGCATGACAGAGTCCCACTGGTCCTTCAAAGGAAGGAAGAAGGAAAAGAAATTGTTGGTTGACATTTTTCCCTTTCTACCTTAAGGTGGAACTGACATTTGCAATATGTCAAGACACCGACTGCCACTCTCAGGTGCTGAGGGAATCCTCCCAGCCTGACTTCAGCATGATTCTTCCTGTCCTCCACTGCAGCCAGCCTGAGGTGGCTCAATAGTTCCCCAGTCTCCCCCTCCCTCCATGGCAGAAGCCATGGCAGAAGCGGGTATCTGCTCTTCCTCCTTTCTCGGCTGAATTTGTTCCTCAGATGACCCTACAGCTGCATGTTTCTAAAATTAGCTGGATCCTGCATTTGACTCTGATAATTAATTACCCAAATGGAGAAAATTGAATAGTTAACTGGTTCACAGGAAGATAATTAGCTTTTCTGAGCCCCTGTTACAGGCAAATAAAGAGGAGAATTGTTTCTCAATTGCCTTCATTAAAGGGAGTTCCTCTTACTCAAGGGCCCTGCCCCAGAGGCCCTTGGGGCCCTATAGGGTTCCTTAGTGCTCCTGCTACTTCATCTCAAAATAGAGAAGCATCTGGTAGAGTGTAGCCAGTGCAGTCTTTGGCCTCTAACAGTCTTGGCTTCAAGCCCCACCTCCAACTATGTATTATCCGCTCTTGGCTGTGTGCTACCGCCTTTCTCAGTCTCAATATTCTTATCTGAAAATGGGAATAATGCTGTGTAACTCACAGCGATGTCATAACCATTGAACGCTGGTGTTAGTAAAGTGACTGGTTCTTTGCTCATGGATAGATTTTCACTGGTGAAGTTCATAAGGTTCATTGTTCATTGATTGGTAACATCATCTTTATTATACTACCAAACCTGGGCTACTAACTTAACTCTGAGGATCCAACAAATCAGGTCTGGCCACTTGGCCCAAAAACCAAACAAAAAAGGTAATAATGAAAAGCTGAAAGGGAACTTTAATGAGCACAGCTGAACCAGGAATAAAAGGGGCCCCATGTCCTCAGCCCTGTCTTCAGGGACTGACTGACTTTGGTGTGTTATGGAAAGGGGAACATGGGCCAGGATTGGGGGTTTGCATAGGTAGAGGCTTTCACAGCTGCCAAAGTAGATGATCTTGATTGGGAATGATCTGGTCCATCATAACTGCAGGATTGATCAAGCAGGGACTTGTCCAGGATATTAAAGTTGCCTGAGCACTAGTTTCTACTTATCATAAGATGTATATAGGACCACACTTTTTTCCTGGAATCTAAGGTAGCTTGGTGCAAAGGAGATCAATGCAAAATGGAGGCAGAGATGCAAAGTTTTATTCCTGTTTTTAGCCACCCATGGGATACTTGCAGGCAACAGCGAGGAGTATAAATCCTTATTGCACTAGCACCATGCCCTCTATTGTGGAAACAAGTTAAACATATGAGGAAATCAAGAGAACATTATATCAAGTTTAAATCAAGGGCTGGGGATGTGGCTCAGCGGTCAAGCACTTGTCTAGTATGTGAGAGGCCCTAGGTTTAATCCCCTGCACTGCCACAGTGAGGGTGGGGATTAAAATCAAGCATCAAGCATTATATGCTGATTGATGCAAAGTCTAAACAGGGTAGGGGAAGACTCATGAGGGTCTCTCCAGCCTATGCATGATAGTATCTCTGCCCTTTGGTCCTAGGCTTTCTGGGGTGGCTGAACAAGCCCTTACCAAACTTCTCCCAAGCAGACTCTTATCTCCCTTTACCTGGCCATAGACCTTTTAAGATTTCACCTACTCCTCCTAAGTCCAGCCCCTTCTAGAATTTATCACTGTCTGACATTTCTAACATGTATAGATTTACCGAAGACCTTCATATCTGTGGGAGATTAATTCCAGGACCCCCTGTAGATAACTAAATTTATGAATATTCAAGTCCCTTATATTAAACAGTATAGTATTTACATATAACCTATGCAATCCTCCTGTATACATTAAATAATCTCTAGACTACTTATTATATAAACCACATAAATGCTATGTAAATAGTTGTTATACACTGTATTATTCTGGGAATAAACAAGGAAAAAATCTGTATATTGTTCAGTATGGATGCAGTTTTTTTCTGAATATTTTTGATCCACAGTTGATAGAATTCATGGATATAGAACTCTTAGATATAGAGAGCTAACTACATATATAGAGGTCAAGAGCAAGTTGTGTGGAGCCAGACTGCCTGAGTTCAAATTCAGCTTAGGCATCTACTGATTCTTACCTTATACTTCAATTTCCTCTTTATGAAATGGGGTTGATGGGCTGGAGCAGTGGCTAAGCAGTTGGAGTACTTGCCTGGCAAGTGCAAGGTCCCAGGTTCAAACCCCAGCACCACATATACAACTAAATGTCTAAGAAATAAAGGCCACATGGTAAAATAAATAAAACAGATTCTTCTTCCTTTCCCTTTCTCTCTCTCCCCCTGCTTAAAAAAAATAAATAAAATGGGGTTGATAATACTAGCATTGACTTCATAGAGTTAATTTGAAATGTGAGCTTTTAGAGCAGTGCTCCAAAGTGCTATTTATTATTGTTATGGGCCTAATCCAGCATGCAGAGATCTACAGATAGAGGGGAAAAAAGCAGGGCTGGCGGTCTTCGCTGGTTGTACACTCAGACTGGAGTATCTCAGAAACAACTGGACCATTTTCACTGGGAAGATTAACTAAAGCAGCATCTCACACTTTCTTAGGCAACTATATCATACTGTTTTAGTCTGTCCAAATACCCAACAATTTCTTCCCTAGTTTTACTCTCAGCTGATAGCTTTGCTTCTTGTTTCAATGAGAAAACACAAAAGATTAGGAAAGAACTTCAACACCCCCCTCCACCCTGGCCATGTACTGCCTCCCAGGCCTCTGTTGGTATTCTGCTTTCCTGACTTGCTCAGATGAATGGCCTGTGTCTTGTCCAAGGCCAACATTTTACTTATCACCAGGGTCCATCCTTTCTTGCTTATTCAAGGACATCACTCCAGCAGTTTTCCCTCTTTCCTGCATCATCAATTTTTCTCTCTACTGGAACATTCCCATCAGCATAAAAACATGCTGCTATTTCTTCACTGTAGAAAAAACAAAGCAAAACTCTTTATCTTATAACCCTTCTAGCTACTACTTCATTGCTTTGTTTCTCTTTACAGCAAAATCTATTGAAACCAGTTGCTTCAAACAACTGTTGCCTCCAATTCTTCTCTTCCTATTCTCTCTTGAGAATCAGACTTTCACTGCTCTACCTAGATTAGATAATCCAGATTACCAATTGCCTCTACACAGTTAAGTCTAAAGATCATTGATCAGTTCTCATGTTGCTGACTTTATGGTAGTGAGGGTTAGCTATTCACAAAATCTTTCTCTTCTTCCTCCTGGGCAGTCGCAGGAGCATATTTTCCATATTGATTTGTAATTTGATATGGCTGTGTGACCAGGTTCTGGCCAATGCATGATGGGCAGAAGGGACATGTGTAACTTCCCAGCCTGACTCACAATCTTCCTGTGCTGGATAGCTGCCCTCCATATACACTTTTGTCATTCTCCACTCTGCTGAGACCTCAGGAGCTTAGCCAGTAAAGACATTATCAATGATCCTCCAGTTTCTGGTTGAGTTGTGTCAAAGGGGGTACCTGCAGGAGATTGAAGGGAAGAAAGAGAGCGAGTTTGAGGTATTTATTCCCCTTGTTCCCTGTGGGGTTGCTTTGAGTTGGCCACTTTCCTCTACCCAAGCAACTCGTCTTAACCATTTCTCTCTCCCTGTTCCGCTAACCATCGCTTTATCTTGCCTTTTCTTTTCTCTATTAAAAAGAGAGGGACAGTGAGAGAGAGAGAGAGAGAGAGAAAGATAGAATCAATTTTATTTAGTTTTTCATTGGCCTCCGTCGCTTCCACACTTCACTGTGTGCGTGCTGCTGGGGTTCAAACTCACCAAAAGCAAGTGCTGCAACTGCAGGGCCACCGCTCCAGCCGTTCTCTTGCCTTTTCAAGCCCGGGGTTGGTGACAGCTCCCACTGTCAACCATCTCGGGTTATCGCAACATGCTTTGGTAGTTTTTCTCCCCTACTCACACTTTTGTAAGTGGTCTCTTCATTAAACCTTTCTCAAATTACCTAACTTGAGTGTGCCCTTTATTTCTTGCCAATGTCTAATCAAGATACTTTCCCATGCACCATCCTCATCTCCCACCTCTTTTACTGCCCGGATAGTGACACCCAGACTGAACTTGGAAACAAGCTCAAGATACTCAGCCTCTGTCAACATAAGAACATGGACTATCATCATGGAACAGAGAGTCACTGTTCCTGTCTTTTCATCCCTCCCCTCCGGACCCAGATATATTTTATGTGAATAGGAGATAAACTTCTATGGCTTCCGTCACTGAAATCCAGGGGTGTATCTGTTATAGCAGCTAGTTCTACTTGGCTGTTAAGACCTATATCTGGGGGTTGGGGATTTAGCTCCGTGGCAGAGCGCTTGTCTAGCTTGTGCAAGGCCCGAGTTCGGTCCTCAGCACTAAAAAAAAAAGACCTTTATCTGTAGCAATTTGTGCAGTTGATGATTCTCCATTCCTGGAAACACTTTCTGTGCTTAATTTTTGTGACATTCCCTTCTCCTGGTTTTCCTTCTCCTTCAGTGACTGCTCTTTCTAATCTTCTTTGTAGGTTCTTCCTCATCTCCCCATCTAAATGGCTCAGTTTTGGATCCTCTTCACTGTTTCCTCTTCTTACTTCCAGGTAACCTCACACGGTCTTATGGGTTTAACTCAAATCCAGGTTTCCCCAAGAGCTCCTTATATCTATCTATCTATCTATCTATCTATCTATCTATCTATCTATCTATCTAATCTATCATCTATCTATCATCTACATCTATCATCATCTATCATCTCTCTCTCTCTATCATCATCTATCTATCTATCTCCCTATCATCTATCATTATCTAACAATCTACATGATAGCCTCCTTTGGATGTCCAACAGCAGCTCAGGTGTTACACATCCAAAATTAAATCCAGGCTTCTTCAAAATTTATTCATCTGTAGCTTTCCTCAAGTCAGTAGACAGTAACTTTATGCTTCCAGGTGTTCTCGCTAAAATCCTGGAATCATCCTTGACCCATCTCTTGTTCTCTTACCCTACTTTCAGTGTCAACAAATCCCCTCAGCTCTATTTCAAAATATATGCAGACTCTGACCAAGTGTCACTACCTATACTATCATTGAGGTAAGAATTAAAAGATAAAGTCCCACAAAGGCCAACAAAACCCTACATGATCTTGTTCCATTACTTTTCTGCTATTCTTACCCTTATTCATGCTCCTTGAATTGCATGAATATGCCAGAACTCTCTAACCACAGGATTTCTGCACTTGCTCTTCTCTATTTCTGGAATGTTCTTACTCCAGATAGCCATGAAGCTTCTTTCCATGCCTCCTTCAGACCATCCTGTTGCCTACTCTGTTCCCCTTACAACACTCTACAATTTTCACTTAACTTGTCTTACAGAGTGATTACCACCTCCTGTGCTATATATTTGACTTATTTATGGTCTGGTACCTGTTGCCCTGAGAATGTATATGCCATAAGTATAGGGATTTTTCATTGTTAGGTTTACTGTAATTATATCCATCACCTAGAACAGTGTTTGGCACACAATTGCAGAATGAATGGATGCATTTTTTCCTGATGCATTTTATATTATGAGGGTGCTGTCTCCTTTGCAGTCTTGAATTACAGGATTAATGAGCTTATTTCATAACCTCAGCTTCATGAGTTGCCAAGCTATAAGGAAATACCTTATTATCCAATTTCTGAGGAAAGGGTGGAATGTATGGAAGGAAAACCTTTCTCTCACTTCATCATCACCATTATTAATAAATACTGAATTCTTTGAGCTGGTTTGAATGTGAAGTCTTTAAAGAAGAAAACTCTTCCCCAAAGCCCATCCAAATCTGCCTGTTCCTTCCTCAGACACAGAGCTGTGGACCAAAATTTTTAGAGAACTCACCCTTTTATCCCAGAAGACAGAACATCAGGACTTCATGTAGGGAACATTCAGAAGAGGAATGAATAAGCGTTATTACCAGTTTTTAGAACCTTGAACTGCCTCCAGCATAGGGGAAAATCCAGTTTTGAGGAAATCTGTATTCCCAAATGACCATTGGATTTTCATTGAACTGTTATCCTGGAGCAGAACCCAGTTTTTCCCTGGGTACCAGAACAGATTATTCTTCAGGTGCTGATTCTATCAACCCAAGGATGGATGCTGATGCCTTAGGAGCTCACCTGGGAAGCTTGCATCTTACAGAAGCCAGATTAACGTCTTACTGATATCTAACACTATATTTTAAACAGAAGAATGGAATTATTAGGTTTGTAATCTAGGAAAGGCTACTCTGAAATATAAAATAAAACAAAAACTAAAAGTGAAATTAAATTTTACTCTGAAAGCTGGTGTGAAAAATGGATTGATGAAGGACAAGAATGAAGGGGAGTAGACCAGGAAAATATTGCTTCAATCCATGTTCAGGGCAAGGGTGGAGAGAGTGATTTAAGGTAAGGCAATGCAAATGATGGGGAGAAAGGGCAAGTTCAAGAAATGGTACTCTAGTTTCTTTACGAAGAGTGATTTTTTTTTAAATAAAAAAAAGAACTCTAGCTTGCATTTCTTCCATGGCTATCTGGTGCTTTGTGTGGTTCTTGCTCATCCCCAGCTCTTCATGTGCACCATAAGCTTCAGCTATCCTGAAATTTTTTTTTTTTTTTTGGTTTCATTTTGTTTTACTTTTTTGGTACCAGGGATTGAACCCAGTGGTGCTTAACCACTGAGCCAATCCCCAGTCCTTTCTAATTTTTTTTTATTTTGAGACAGGATCTTACTAAGTTGCTTAGGGCCTCACTAAGTTCTAAGGCTGGCTTTGAACTTGCAATCCTCCTGCCTCAGACTCCTGAGCTGCTGGAATTCAGACGTGTGCCACACCCAACAATCTTGAAATATTTTAAGCATTCCATAAACACCAGAAGACCACATGCTCACAAATGCTTGCACAAAAAATTCTCTTGGGCCTGGTGTACCTTATTATCCAATTTCTGACCCGTGGCTTTTGTTCCTACCACTGAAATAGAGTCACTAAGTTTACCAATAGTCTTCCAATTGCTAAATTTAGAACACACATTTGAATCCTTTTTAAAAATCACAGTTCATCTCAAAATTTGGTCACTTCTTCCTTGAAATACACATATTTTTTATTTTTATAATTTGTGTCTTATTCTGGGTGGTAGGGATAACATGTTGGCAAATCAGACACTGTTCTTGTCTTCAAGATGTGATGAAGTCCAACTAAAAACAGAAGTGGGAACATTACCAATAGAAGGAGAATAATAATAAAAACCAAGAAAAATGGTCTGTTCTTATTCATTATGATCTTGGAGGGCTAGAAAATGCCCCCTCCCCTGTGAAATAGCTTGTATAAGCATATTATAAACAGCTGAACTTCTTTGTCTCTTTGTCTGTCCCTCCTCCACCCCCTCTTTCTCTGGCACTAGAGATGGAACACAGGGGAGTTTTACCTATGAACCATATCCCCAGCCCTTTTTTATTTTTTATTTTGAGATACTTTCTCACTAAGTTGCTGAAGGCTGGCCTCAAACTTTCAATCTTCCTGCCTTCTAAATTAGTGGTATCACAATTTCTTTCTCTCTTTTTGACATTATTGTTTAACAAGAAAAAGAGGTTCCAGTTAAAATGAATAAGATAATTTGATAAGGTATCTTACTAAAAGATAAATATAGGGCTGGTGTGGGCTCAGCGGTTTCGGCGCTTGCCTAGCATGTGCGAGGACCCGAGTTCGAACCCCAGCACCACGTACACAACTGAGTGTTGTAACAACAAAAGCCACATGAAAAACTAAATAAAGTTGTTTCTCTCTCTCTCTCTCTCTCACTGTCCCTCTTTCTTTAAAAAAACGATAAATATATTTTTAAAAAAATCTATAGTTTTTTCTATTGTACCAATAAATATCTAGAAATAGAAAAATAAAGTTTTTAAAGCTACAGAATATTTAAGAATAAATTTAGCAAGAAAGGCATAGAAAACACTGTGCTTAAAACTACAAGGTTTATTGAAAGACATAAAAGAACTAAACAAATAAAAAGCCTGCCATGTTCTTGGATGGGAAAGTTTAATACAACAATTTTAATTTTCTCTAAGTTTATAATATAATTCATTGCAATTCTGTTTAGAATCCCATAGGTCTTTGTTTGATTTTGATCAAGTGATTTTGTTATA